>AWOL01S0011200.1:4359-14714 GCA_000715115.1 Nicotiana otophora | reverse complement strand
TATATATATATATATATATACATACACACACACACACATATATATATATATACCTAAACATAATTAAATAAATAGAATATATACTATGTATTTCGAAGACAAAAGCATATACTATTATTATACCTAAATACAATTAAAATACATGGTATATTATATTTATTTAATCGTGTTACGTAGGTATAAATATTGTATATACTTTGTCTTCAAAATACATGGTATATTCTATTTATCCAATTAGGTTTAGTTAGTAAGTACTTTATCTATATATTATCCAACATTTTGAGGAATCGATTATGGGATAATTAAGGAAATGTGTGAAAATTTTTCTATATACATTTTATTTTTTTAAAGAAGAGAGAAAAAAGTTAATAAGCAAATCTCCTTTTTTATCCTTTAAGTAAATAAAAGAAGAGTTTTGTGACCCCTTGATTTGTGGATTAATTTAATTTTAAAACTGCTAAGAGGAGAGAGCGAGTAAAAGATAAATAAGGATAAACATCATATCCCTTGATTTGTGCAATCAGTTGTATGTATAATTTTTTAAATTTGCTAATGTTGTAAAAACAATCTGCTATATATGGAATAAACAAAAAACATGATATCATTTTCTTAAAGAACTTTTTAAAAGTGCTTACCCGTATAGTTTTCTCTTCTAAACAAAAACTAGTATAAGTACCCGCACGATGTTCGGACATTGTCATGATCCCAAATCTGCTAGTCGTGATGACACCTAATCCAACCCGCTAGGTAAGCCAACTATTAACTATGCAATTCCAATGATATTAACAAGGCAAATAAACGATAGTGATTTACTGAATTTTTATACATTTCCCAAGGACTGGTAGTACAAATCATGAGCTTCTAAGAAAAGAGTTTACAAAGCTGAAATAAAATAAATACATAGTCTGTTTGAAAAGTACATAAACAGAGTTTTATAGATCTAAAGCTACCACGAACAAGGGGCATCTACAACTGGGACGCAAGTACATCTTCAATCCAGCTCCCATCAAACACAGCAACAACAATAGCCAACATCTGCACGCAAGGTGCAGAAGTGTAGTATGAGTACAGCCGACCCCAAGTACTCAGTAATAACAAACCTAACCTTAGGTTGAAAGCAGGGACGAGCTAACACAAGGTGGGGTCCAATACTAATATCCCACAATTGTTCATAACAGCATAATAGAAGTATAAAGAGGTATCTCAAAAGTAAAAATGCTCATCTCGTTCACAGTCTTAGAAAATGATCATGCTTTTCAAGTATCTCAGTGAGAACCAAAATCTTTTACCGAAAATGCCAAAAATACGAGTAAGTTTGAAAACTGTAATTTTACCAAATATCCTTTCCACAATAAATAAGATATTTCATTTTTTTTCCAGATAATAAGTGTGAAATACCTCTCTATGCCCACATATCAATGTGTGTAAAAAGTCATGAATGACGTGGTACCGTACAACATGAGAAAACATGTATCTCTATGCCTGTATGTCATGTGTGCATGCCAATTCCATGTATCTCAAAGATGAATCATGTACTCACACTCTCAGAGTACTCAATCTCACTGTCTCACACTTTCCACTCATCATGCTCAACCACTCAGTACTTTAAATGGCCCATACGGCCCAGGGAAGATCCATCCCGGAGTATATATATCACTGATCATTTGTTATTCAGTACCGAGGAAGGCCAATCCGGCCCCATGGAGAAGATCCATCTCCAGGTATTTAAATGCTTCGGGCAAGATCCATGTCCAGGAAAGATTCATCCCTCAATATAATCAACCACGCTCACTTGAGTTTACAGACTCTGGAGGGGCTCCTACAACCCAAGCGCTATAATCTGCATGGACAACTCACGTGCTATAATGTCAATATCTAGATCTGCACGGACAACTCACGTGCTGCACGGATAACTCACTTACTATAGTATCAATATCCTTACAAACAGGCCCCTAGCCTCACTCAGTCATTAATCTCTCCAGCTTCACTCACGGGCTCACAATGTCATGAAACTAGCCCGCCAATAATGATATGATGTATTAATAAATAACAACTAAGACTGAGATATGGTAAGAATGCATGAATATGACTGAGTACCAAACACCAATAAAAGTAATGAAATGACAGCAAGAAACGACCACTATGGGTCCCAACAGTATCGACAAAAAGCCTAAACATAATATCTAACATGATTGACAGCTCATTTACTTTATCACATGGTGAAAATACGGATATCAACAAAATATGACTACTATACAGTGCCATGGAAGCAACAGAGTCCCAATTCACTTGGTGCACGCCCACACGGTCGTCACCTAGCATGTGCGTCACCTCAATACAAATCACATAACACATATTTCGGGGTTTCATACCCTCAACACTAAGTTTAGAAGAGTTGCGTACCTCGAACAAGCCAATACCAAATGCCGAGCAAGCCAAGTGATGCTCCAAAGATGCCATCACGCGCGTAGCAACCTCTGAACGGCTCAAAACTAACCAAAATCAACTCAAAAGCATCAAATACATCCCAAGAAAACAATTCCTAATTATAAAGATCGATTCCTCAATAAAAACCTAAAACCGGCCAAATATCACACTCGGACCCATGCCTCGGAACCCGATAAAACTCATAAAATCCGATAAACTATTCAATTACGATTCCAACCATACTAGTTTCACTCAATTCCGATTCCAAATCGATGTTCAAAACTCAAAAATTCATATTATGAAACTTTAGGCCAAACCCCCCAATTTCCTCTTTTAAATTCATCAACCAAAAGCTAAAATCGAAGATAGATTCATGGAATATAACCAAAACCGAGTAGAGAACACTTACCCCAATTCATATAGTGAAACTTTCTTGAAGCATCGCCTGAATCCTAGCTCCACAGCTCCAAAAATGTAAATATGGCCGAAACCCTTGAAATAAAGTACTTTATAATCTGCCCAGGCCTCCTCTTTCGTGAACGCGGGAAATCCATCGTGTTCGCGATAAATAAAACTCACATTGCCACAAAAGACTCTATGCATTTGCAATACACCCCACGCGAATGTGATGAACACCGCTTCCAAAGCTTCACGAACGCGACTAACCTTACGCGATTCCATAGAAGAATGCTCAAATTGCTAGTTGCCAACCTCAACACTACGCGAACGCGATCCTCCATATGCGAACGCGATGAGGACTTGCCCCAACTCTATGTGAACGAGGGACATACTTCGCGATCGCGAAGAATAATTTTCTGCTGCCATCAAAATACACTATGCTTTCGCGACACTTGCCACGCGAATGCGATGAAGGACTGAGACACCAGAAACCAACAGGACACATCAGTGTAAACATGAAGGAAAATGATCCAAAATCAATCCGAAACATGCTCGAGCCCCTCGGAACCACGTCCAAACATATAAACAAGTCCCCTACCATAACACGGACCTACTCGAGGCCTCAAAAGACACAACAACATAAGAATGATGAATCGCACCTCAAATCGAAATCAATGAACTTTGAACTTCAAACTTCTACAACCGATGCCAAAGACTATCAAATCACGTCCCATTGACCTCAAATTTTGCACACAAGTCACATTTGATATTACGGACCTGTTCCAACTTCCAGAATCGGAATCTGACCCCGATATCAAAAAGTCCATCCCCGGTCAAACTTTTCAAAATTCCAACTTTTCGCTATTTCAAGCCTAATTCTACTACGGACCTCCAAATAACAATCCGGACGCGCTCTTAAGTCCAAAATCACCCAAATGGAGATAACATAACCATCAAAAATTCAATCTGAGGCCAGCTACTAAAAAGTTAAACTTGGTCAAAATTTAAAGCTTATAGCTGAAAATCATTCTTCCAAATTAAATTCCGAATTACCTGAAAACCAAAACCAACGATTCACATAAGTCATAATACATCATACAGAGCTACTCATGCCCTCAAAAATCGAGCGAAGTGTAAATGCTCAAAACAACCGGTCGGGTCGTTATATCCACCCCCACTTAAACATACGTTCGTCCTCGAATGTGCCAAGAGTTGTTCCAAAAGCCATCAATTCCCAGCATTCGGAACTTTCTATAAGATCAGAATCACGTATCGACACTCTGTATAAGTATGAACAAGCTGTATCAAGCCATATCCATAACCCAAGATGTAATCACATGATATACCGCATAACTCAAATACTTATAGCAATGATTTCTAATCAAAGAAGCTATCCAAAACAACCCAATTCTGGTAATAAACCTCATGTCAAACCAAACCTCGTCCTAAAACATTTGTACACTACCGATGATGAAAGAAACACGCAGAACTCATAACCATTCATTAGATCAACCAGTCATGAAACTTCCTCTACTTCAACAAGAACTATAGCAAATTCCTAAGTCGACTTTCGATATTATCCTTCTAAATATACCGCAATCAAATCCGATAGCACCCATCTTAGGTCCGACGACTTCATCTTATCAAATACCAACTACTCTACTGACATGCAACACCAATACTATCCAGAGCCACAAACCATGCAATCCATGCACCAATAAGCAGCAACCCAAATGTACTCAATCACGAAAATGACTCAAACAAGAGAACCGTCCCGCAATCTCAACGGGTACCAGTACAATGCAATGCTAAGAACCCACCACACACCGTAGAGCCATGACACACGAATCTAACATTAAGGATCATATCTCAACATAACTCTGCCGCAATGTGCGACCCCATCCAAACACTGGCCCATATGAGACATCTCGAGCCACCATACTCAAAATCAATAACCACGCATAATTCAACATCAAGTACCCAAAGTGCATTACCATAACCATGGAGAAGCAGATGACACAATGCCACTTAAAACCCGAAAGAACATAACTCATACGCCGTCAACCATGCAATACCCAATTACTCATCTCGCTCAAATTCCGCAACAAAGCCCAAATAGAAGTGTGCATACAACCAACGAATCACAACCCCTCGTGGCATATAAAAGTAAGTCACAAAACATATTAGAATACGAATAAGCTTAACACCAACCGAATGGCACATCCCTTAACAATAGCAGTATGGAGCCAACTAATCCAGCTCGGTGTAGAATACATATCCTAATTGGGCATATCAATGGACGCCAATCAACTCCGGGCACCCATAAATAGATAAATAACCCTCCGAAAGCCCATAATGATTGAATCATAACACATACTATCATCTTGCTAGCTTCGTCCATGACTTCTCAGTCCACAACCATGAAACAATCCGCTCTGGAGAACTCCAGTCTCCAAATCCATAGAACACACGAATCACCATAGCTTATCCCAATTCCACCGCCAGAATGTCTAGCACATCTGTCATACATGATCATCCTACGAGTAATACTTCTAAAATTCTTCCGATCCACATAGCAAAATTTGAATATCAGTAGTCGATCAACTAGGAGGGTGCCACATTACCAGTGAAGTATCCATTGATCAAACCACATTGCCCTTTCTGAAATGTATACTCTTGTCAAGACATACCGATTAGTAATATCATTTACCTAGTCATCTGAAACCGTCCATGCTACCTATGAATTTTATGACCTTCCCTTCAAAACTGAACTGTGACCTCGCTCAGACAAATCTCAATCCCACACAACACACCACATATACCATGCCATCATATGAAAAATACGAGAACTTCATAATTCACTCCGAGTCACAAGCAACTACATACTCAATTAGCCAGGACCTTCCATTTGATTCCATCCATGAGAAAAATCACTATGCACCATATGCTCCTCACACCAGTAGGAAATATACTCCTCGAACCGTGGTAGAAACCATTGAGAACTCTTTGAAGACCATTTTTACATAACCAAGCTATCAGAACCGAATCTCTCTAACTCAACCAAGCCATGCTGGTCGCCAAAACCCAAGAGCATTGCCACGAAACACATGTAGAGACTAGCCACATCATAAGTACCCAAAGAACCGATTATATCCATTACTGTGCTGATCCAACCTACTACCAAGTTGTCTTAACTCTCCGAGTTCTTCCCGAATTGCCTTTCAATTGATACTTCTCCTTGCTAGAACACTACTATCCTTAACCAAAACTTGCCCCGCGGACAACTACTCCGAAGAGACCTTCTGCGAATTCTAAAGTTGTTTCCTTCACCTTCATGACATTGAAATGTAGAATCCATAAGTATATAGAAATGTCACAAGTCTCGACACCATCCAATGTAAATCTCAGTTTCTAGCCATATACATATCCCGGAGATTCCCAATTGCTATATATAGATCTTGAATCCATTAGAACCATTCTCGAGAGTGTCACGATCCCAAATTCCCTCCGTAGGATGTCGTGATGGCACCTAGTCTCTAAGACTAGGTAAGCCTATCAATGAGGAATAATAATAAATATCTGAAATAAATAAACTACAATTCAAATAATTTCAACTCCCAAAACCCGGTAGAAATAAGTCACAAGCTTCTAAGAATTTATCCTCGATGTCTCTATATAACAGAGTCTAAAACAAATAAGGAAGCAACATAAAATGATAGAAGGGGACTCCGGAGTCTGCGGACGCTGGCATATATACCTCGAAGTCTCCGTGCGCAGGTAACTCAATGATGTCTAGGCTGGTAAAATATACCTGGAACTGCACAAAAAGATGTGCAGAAGCGTAGTATGAGTACACCACAGCGGTACCCAGTAAGTGCCAAGCCTAACCTCGGTAGAGTAGTGACGAGGTCAGGTGAGGCCCTACTGGAATATAATAATGTCATGGTAAAATATTTATCAATGTAGTAAAATAAAATGACATTGAAAATGAATCAAATAGTATGTCACATTTAATGACACCAAATAATTGCAAATAATATCTCGTGGAAATCAAAACAGAATTTCCTTCAACTTTATGAAAATCACAATAATAATCAAAGGCAACTACGGCCATAAATCAATATCAACAAGGGCACTCCCGAGGTACCGCCTCGTAGTCCCAAATCATAAATAAATTCACAATATCTCATTTCCTTATATCACCGCGGGAGCCTTCACAATTTATTTAAAGAAAATATTTTTTCCCGAAATAGCATCCCGCGTTTTAGCCACCCTTATCACACCGCATGACTTCTAGTAGTTCCCCTACTAGCCACGCGTATCAAGCCACCCTTATCTCACCGCATGCGTTTCAACACCCAGACCTTATACCACCGCATGCGTATCAATATCACAATATATCACAATTTGCACCTCAAGTGCTCAAATAATTTAACTTGCCAAAATAATTCAACAACAATATTTTTCCACAATAAAGAGCTCACGGCTCATGCCAAAATAAATCATCAATAATAGTTTTCCACAATAAAGAGCTCACGGCTCATGTCAAAATAATTCATCAATAATATTCTTCCACAATAAAGAGCTCACGGCTCATTCACAATGAGTATAAAAATATTCAGGAGTAAATAATATAGGAAAATAATATTTCAAAATCTTTACTACGTTGCTTCAATATCAAGTTTAAAAATGTCAAATACTTCATATTAATAATATTTAATTTAAATAAAATCAACCTTCAAATAATGCACAGAATAAAAGAAACCAAGTTTCAACTAAACAGGTAAAACAATTAGTAAGAAAAGATCAAACAAATTTGAAGTATATATCTCACATCAATGATGAAGAATATAACAAGATAAAATAATTTAATAAATGCGCAACAATGATCTACACAATTTAAAAATATAATCTTTCGCAAATTAACCCGTGTACACACTCGTCACCTCGTGCACATGACTTTCAACACATTTCAATAATCACATCAATACCAATCCTAGGGGAAATTTCCCCCACACAAGGTTAGACAAGTCACTTACCTCGACTTGCTCCAATTTAACCAAGTATTATGTTTTTTCCTCGAATTTTCGACTCCGATCGACTCGTATCTAGTCATAATTAATTAAATACAGTCAACAAAAATTATAGTAATCACTTTCATAAGAAAATATTATATTTTCATTAAAATCCGAAATTAGCTCAAAATTTGTTAGTGGGGCCCACATCTCGGAATCCGACGAAACTTATAAAATCCGATAACCCATTCAATTACGAGTCCACCCATACTAATTTTACCAAAATCCGCTAAAAACTCGACCTCCAAATCTTAAATTTTTGTTTTTGAAAGATTGTGCAAAAATCTTGATTTTTCTTCCATAAATTCACGGATTCATGATGTAAATGAGTATGGAATCATGAAATATAATCAATATAGGATAAGGAACACTTATCCCAATGTTTTCCTGTGAAAATCGCCCAAGAACCGTGCTCTAAAAATCCAAAACGAAATGAATGAAATAAGCATTTTTGGTCCTTAAGTTTCTGCCAATCCGTCACTAAAAGTCCATTTTTCGTCACTAAAAGTCTACCAGAAACTGCTCTACCAGCCTTCATTCAATCCGTCATAACGTTCTGTATAAATGTCCACAAAATGCATAGTTTAACTTTATGGAAACTAGAATCCACCGACTACAACTTTCGTGTTTTGCAATTGTTCTGATTCCTTATGCATTGCGAGATATAAGCTCCCAAAATCGGCTGCATGTATCAGAATTTCTGGCGAAATTTCTGGCGAAACTGCTCTACCAGCCTTTATTCAATCTGTCATAACTTTCTGTACAAATGTCCAAATAATGCATAGTTTAACTCTCTGGAACCTATAATCATACGAATAAAACTTTCATATTTTACACATTTTCTGATTCCTTATGAATTGCGAGATATAAGCTTCCAAATTCAGCTCTGCGATTGCACCGGTTGCTGTCCAAAAACAGCTTCTGCAGCAGAACAATTCCAGCAGTTCCTTTTTGTCCGAAATCCATTTCGTTAACTTTCCGAAATCCACCCGAGGCCCTCGGGACCTTAAAAATATACCAACATATCCCAAAATACAATATGAACATAGTTGAGGCTTCAAACCATGCCAAACAACGACGAAATTACGAATCGCGCATCGAATCGAATTATGAGTTTTTAATTCTTCCAACTTCTATATTTTGTGCCGAAGCATATCAAATCAATTCCGATTGACCTCAAATTTTGCACACAAGTCATAAATGAAACAACTGAGTTATGCAAAGTTTCAGAATCGGATTTCGACCCCGATATCAAAACGTCAACCCCTCGGTCAAACTTTTCAAAAATTTAACTTTCGGCATTTCAAGTCTAATTCTACTACAGACTTCCAAATAAAATTCCGATCATGCTCCTAAGTCCAAAATCACCATACGGAGCTGTTGGAATCATCAAAATTCTATTCCGGGGTTATTTGCACAGAATTTGACATCCGTTCACTATTTGAACTTAAACTTTTAATTTTTCATCAAAATTCCATATCTTTGGCTAGGGACCTCGGAATTTGATTCCTGGCATACGCCTAAGTCCCAAATCACGATACAGACCTACCAAAATTGTCAAAATACTAATCCGAGTCTGGTTGCTTGACCAAAGTCAACTTAATTGAGTTTAACGCTCTAATTTACATTTTAATTCATTTTTCACCTGAAAACTTTCCGAAATATTTTTACGGACTGCACGCTCAAATCGAGTAATGGTAAATAGTGCTTAGATCACATAATTAATTATTAAATTTAAAGATGACATTTTTGGGTCATCACATTCTCCACCTCTAAAACAAACGTTCGTCCTCGAACGAAGTTAGAAAACGTACCTGAGCTGGTGAATAAGCGTGGATAACAGTTGCGTAAATCATTCTCGACCTCCCAAGTCGCCTCCTCGTCTGGATGATCCCTCCACCGAACCTTTACGGAAGCAATGTTCTTTGACCTCAGCTTTTGAACCTGCCTATCTAAAATAGCCACTGGTTCATCAACATAAGATAGATACTTGTCCAACTGAACCGAACTAAAGTCTAACACATGAGACGGATCGCCGTGATATTTCCGAAGCATAGAAACATGGAATACCAGATGAATAACAGAAAGACTAGGTGGTAGTGCAAGTCTGTAAGCCACCTCTCCAACTCTCTCAAGAATCGCAAAAGGCCCAATATACCTAAAGCTCAACTTGCCCTTCTTCCCGAACCTCATCACACCCTTCATAGGCGAAACTCGTAGTAATACCCGCTCACCAACCATGAATGCAGCATCACGAACCTTCCGATCGGCATAACTCTTCTGTCTAGATTAGGCTATGTGAAGTCGATCCTGAATCAACTTAACCTTTTCCAAGGCATCCTGAACTAAGTCTGTACCCAAAAGTCTAGCCTCTCCTGGTTCGAACCAACCCACTGGAGATTGGCACCACCTACCATACAAGGCCTCATACAGAGCCATCTGAATGCTTGACTG
>AWOL01S0011198.1:11119-23113 GCA_000715115.1 Nicotiana otophora | reverse complement strand
GATAATGGAGGGACCTTGGAGATGTTAGGTTCTTGAGAGCTTCACTTTCTACAGTAGGTTTTCGTGTTTGGGGTGTAGGGGAACGAGGTTGGGCTTTTAAATAAAAGTAGCTCGGATAAACCTCGCCGGCGTGAGGCATCGTCAGGGGTGCCAAAATAACTATTCAAGGCACCGTCGGAGGTGCCAAAACTACAGTTCCTTGCGTTGTCTAGGGCGCTGAGGTTGATGCCCTGGACAATGCCTTGTACCATCTAGGGCACTGAGTTTTTATGGACTTGCACTGTCTATGGCCGTGCGTTTTCATGGCCTTGCACTATATAAGGTTATAAGACGGACCTCCCATAACCTTAGTAAATTCTATTAAATTTTATACACCTCAGTCTCTGTCTTGATTCTAATACATTTGTTTCCACCCATACTCATACCAATAGGACTTCACATGTCTAAACGGTCACATTAATACTCATTTAACGCATCCACAACTAATCCGGATTTACCGAGTATTATACCTTGGGGGTATTTATAGGGATCCTATGTGCGCGGCCGCACACCTGGGCAAGTGACCGCGCATCTGGCCACACACACAAGGCAGAACTCCCCTTATATGCATGGTCGCGCACAGTTAGTACATGTTGTAGAGGTTAAAAGAGAAAATGAACATTTGTTATGAGCTGGACCTATTTCTGCTATAATAACTCCTAAACTGCAATGCCAGGCCACGTTATGGGAAACTACAATACTAGGAACAAAGTGAGCTACTTAAAGCAAAATATCCTAAGTGGACATAAAGGTCATACTAAGATGGGCAAACAATGGATATTCTTATGATGAATTTGTGAGGATCCCAAGTTTCAGAGTAACTTTATGCAAACAATTGACCCTCTCACTTGACATGTACATATATAATAGGTGCTTAGATATGCTTTTATGTTACTTGGATAGGGAAAGGGATCTATGACTATATTCACAAAGGGAGCAAAGTGATTGTTCAAACCATAGGCGTTACATGGACAGGAAAGAGAGAGTGGCTCAAGAAGGATCTTAACACCGGGTTGCTTTACATTGTACTTGATACCACATAGGTAAACTTTACGACGGTGCATGCATAAGGACAAGGGAATAGACGTTATCCATTCGGATCAGAAGGTTATCTAAGGAATTCCATAGGTATAGTCCCTTGTAGAGAATTTAGGGAAGCAAGTTGGAATTATTAACATGGGCTTGTGACTCAATTAAAAGAAAGCATTATAGAAATCAATTCCTCTAGAGGTTGCAAGTAAGATAATTGTGATAAATAGGCTTCACAAATGATATGTCTCGTTAAAAGAGTGGATACAGAGAACGGCTCATAAAGTTGTTCCGATTCTATCCCAAATTCAATAGCAACATAAGGAATGACATATGACAAAGTAGAATTGGGGTCAATAAGAGAATACACATCTTGAGATTGGACAGTCAATATACATGTAACCACATTTGGAGAAGCCTCCAACTTTTGACGCCTCCTCATAGCATAAAACTTGTTGGGCCCTCCCGAGCTCTTGATACCACCCCTAGCTGCTGCATGCCTTGAGGGCGCTATAGTGCCTCCAGCTGGGGGAGGCGTTGTGGATGGAGTGGCTGCAGAACTGGCTGGTTGTGCTGCATCCCTGCCCATGCTCTGCAAGAAGAACGATAATCTCTTTGAATATGACCGCTCATAACACACTAGTAGCATAGTGACATATTCCTGAATGACAACTCCCACACTTCACACAACAGGGATGAGGTCTGCTAAACTGACTCGCCTCACTAACCTGATATTCACATTTTTTGCATACACTGTAAGCTTCCCCTTTATACTCCCTCCGAGCCTCCATGGCGGATGTAACAATCTCTCTACTGGCTTGCGGTGTGGGCCTTTGAAATTTGCCAAACCTGCCACCCCTAACATGCTGTTGCGCATACTCACAACATGATGCCATATGTTCTTTCCCACATATCGGGGAGTCGGGGGTGGGTGTACCAATCTAGCGCATTAGTTCTTCTTGTTCCCCCTCTTTCCACAACCATAACATATTTTAAGAGACATCCAACATGTTCCCAAGTGACGTTTCTTGCAAATCAAACAATCAGGTTTATTAGTACCAACAACCCTCTTTTGTTTTTCAAATACTCTCACCACACTATCCGATGGTATGGTGACATTGGTAGGAACATGGGTACTTCTTTTAGCAACAAGTTCTTCCAATCCCTCCACGACTTGATGCATTCTCCCAATGAACTCTTGTGCAATCTCCCCTAGATTCTCCGGTGAGGCTATTTGCTTCTTCGAACTCGTGGATTACTCATCTGGAAAATAAGACATAACGAGGAAACTAACTTTTGTATCTTGAGCTTTATCGAATGATTTGGAGTATCAAAAAGAAGGGTGACATTCCTAAATGCATGTACCCTCCTAATTTTAGATAAGGTCGACAATATACCGATAAGAAGGACTCTACTAGACACGGCACCGAGACATCCTAGGACACTTTAAAACCTTAGGCTCTGGTAACAAGCTTTTCACGCCCCGACCTCGGGGACCGTGACCGGCGCTCAACCGAGATACCCTGGTTAATCAAGCCTCAAATATGCCTTATATCCAACCTTGCCCATTAGCAATATAAAAATCAGTACAAGTGATAGACAAGAGAATAGTCAAGTGTTCCATATTCTTTTTCCATTACTCAAAGGAGATTCATCTACGATTTCCAAAATATAAAAAGTTTATAGATATGATGAAAACATGTTTTCCAAAATACCAACACTTCTAGTTCAATTCCAAACATCAAACACCACCCACACTATGTCTTCGGAGCCTCTAAGTACAACAGAAGAGTAGAATGGAAGTACCGGCAATAAGAACCAGACTATATATCAAAGCACAAAATACAATGTCAAATGACATAAACCCTAGAACAAAGTAGGGCTCACCAAAACCTGCTGAGTATAGAGTAACTGCTAACGAGGATCAAGATCGCCCGTTGATGAACTGCCTGAATCCATTTATGATGCAGTGCCTCCGGTAAAATGGACGTTAGTACATATGGAATAGTACTAGTATGTAAAGCTAAACGTCCTCTTACGAAATAGAACGCCAATGAAATAAGGGGAAACATCATGGAAGCAACAAGTAACAATCAATGATATCTAAATGCCAAGTTAAAACATAACAATTTTAAAAATACAAAAATAATATATATTGTTGGTTGGGAGATCATTAGCACCGATTTAGAACCATGTTTTTATCAAGGAGTCTGATCACGCCCGCTCGACTAGTCCATCTCCCTACGGATAATGTGGTTTGACATGTGTTGCAAAAAATACTGTTGCCAAGAGTAGTACCATCATGTTCGCAGCATGGCGTCCGATCTCCACCCGATCGGCTAGGCCGACTTCCCACATATGCCATGTGGGTTGACTTTCCAATTCACAACTAATATCAATCTCATCCCAAATAAGGGGAATAATCACAATCCACCCCTACACTGACACGTGTAGTTTCGGGCGTGGGCTATATGACCCACCCTTCCTCGGTTAGCTAATGATACTCCCAAAAATATTTGTTTTTGTTATTGCACAAAAGGTAACATAAATATAAATGTATTCACCACATAATCTTTCACATTGTATAAATCTTAATTAGTATTTTCAACCACTCATAACAACAGTATTTCCTTGGCTCTTTTGGCCATTCAAAAGTTTCTTTATTCATGGCACGGTGGCCGTATTTCATGTTCCACACTTCCATTTCTTTCCTCTCATGTATCATCATCATTAATATCAAAATATATAATATTTTTCAAATCACAACTTTAAGTTCATTAGAAATGAAAACTTTAAACACAATAGATTTCTTTTCAAGAAATAGAGTAAAAATTATTTTCAATAGAAGCACAAATTAAAATCATAGAGGAATAACACACTATTTATTCTTGAAATACGTTTCCCAAAAAGGGAAATACACAATTTCTGCTCACTTCTATGACTTTTAAGAATCTTTATAGATTATCAACAATATGAATATTCGAAATCAAGGTCTTAAGTATATATATGAGTAATAGGAGTTTTGGACGCATGTATTCTTCCCAAGTTAAGCATAATGGACTTTCAATTTAAACACGACTAAGATTCATAACATTTTAATACACATATCATACTTTGAACACGTTCCCGAAGGATAACATAATATGATTAGAAACTCCGAAACACATTTTAAGCATATATATATATATATATATATATATATATATATCTATATATATATATCTTTCGACACAAGGTTCATTCGGAATAGTCGAATTTATTAGGAACTTGAGCCAACCATACTTGAAACTTGCGGAAACATCATGGAATTCAATTATAAGAGAGTAATTTAGCCAACATACCCGAAATTCACCCCTTAATAGTACTACGATGGCCCACCACAATAAACAACTTCAATCTACAACAATGCGACACATTTGTACCAATATTAGTATGATTTCTATACTTTAAGTCATTTAGACTTTTTATCAAACATCTAACGTGAATATCTTACAACAACCCTCTGCAATGGAATTTCTTCACCTAACAACCACCTTCCATACCAATGATTCACCAATATCTTTCGATTTGCACACGCATGCCCAACAATTCACACCCAAACCATCAATCTCATTAAATAAACCATTTTACAATCTCTACAACACCAACACAACCCAGGATAGGCACTTATGGCTTCCAATCACCATCCCATAAGTCCTAACATATATTTCATACATAAAGAATCACCATAGAGTAGGTAGAGATGGTAGACATACCTCTTGTAGCGAGACTATTGAAAATTCCAACTTGTAGTGTTTTTGACCAATTTGGGAATTTGAATGGAAATCTATGGATCTTCAAGATTAATCCTAGTTAATATAAGTTTTAAGGAGTAGTAATCAACTCAAAATTACTCCAAAAACATTACCTTGGTTCATGGGACGTAAGTATAGGATGGGTTCCCCTTGATATGAAAGCCCTAGCTCAAAGAAATGACTTAGCCCCTCTCTTGACTCGGCCTTGGGGGTATTAATAGGGCACCTACATTCGCAACCGCGCACCTAGTCAAGTGACCACACATCTGGGCACGCATATAAGGCAGAAACCCCCTTATGTGCGTGGTCGCGCATCTGGGCACGCATATGGCATAGGTCCGGTAAAATGGCCATATCATTCTGTAGAAATATCCAAATGACAAACGGTTTGACGCGTTGGAAACTAGACTCAAAGAGTTTTAATTTGGTAGGTATAGCACCACCTAAGTTATTATATTTTCGTATTGGCATTCGTTTGCATTTGGGTCTTGTGCTAATTCAGACATCCTTTCCACTTAATGTATCTAACTTGTTCCGCACAAATTCTTGCCATTCACAAAACTCCTTAGTATGATCCAACACACCTTAAACATATATTTTCATGTCAAAATGATGTGGTTCTATCCCATAGGTCTCTTTTAATACTCGAATACGCTATCCTCAAATACCGCTGGCGCACTTTAAAATCTTAAATCATTAGGAAATTGTAACGGGGACATACAATGACCCCATAATTCCAATTACATTATGAGAAAATCTAAGTAACATTAGACCCAAAATTTAAGTAAAATTATGAAAGTAACTTGCGACAACTTTTGTCCACTTTTGTTTCCTAACTTGTTTGACTTTGAAATTAACACACGACTATAATAAGACTAAAATAACTCATAATACCACCTCCTTATCATATTAATCACCCCATTATCACCCCAAAAGTAAGGGTTATATCATTCCCAACTTGTTGTTTCGACAAAACTTATTTTCTTCGATTTGTTTAGCATCTTGGTACATGAAGTTCATGATATTAAATATTTGTAACCACTAAAGTAACATGATTAACTTACTTTATGTACTTTCAAAGATGATTTACTTTCCAAGCGTACATCAACTGACTTACGACGTACTTTTACACGGAAATATATAGGGTGTAACGTCATTCCCCCCTTTGGAAAATTCATCCTCAAATATTGACTGATGTGGTTATCAGTCTCATAACCTATAAATCTTACAAATATTTTTATATTTTCCTTTCAATCTTGGCAACTGTTCTACGAATAAATCCAAAGGCCATGGTATTCCCTCCTTCAGGCTTCTTTCTCACACCATGACCTATGTTAAGAACTCTTCCAATATCGCAACTGTTGCTACCATTCATCAAGCAGCCTGTACGACTATGTCCTTGTACGCACACCTATGCGACTTTTCTCTCCTTTTTCCTCCAGCTTTTATCCAATCATTCAAAGTCTCACTCTGTGAACATATCATAACTATGACAAACTATCCCGCTAGGCATCTATAGGTGTACTAATGTTCTTTGCTTGGTACTTTGTCGAACTTAAGGTAATTGCTATAGTTTGTACATATCCTCGATTATCTTATGGCATTTCTGCATCTCGGTAGGTTATATTATACCATAACACTTACTTCGGTTTAATATTGCTGAGGTCTTCAACCCAACCCTAGGTTACTCTCTCCTTGCTTATCTTGTATGTATAAATCTAAGTCCTTTAATAATTCCCTATTCTGTTCATCTTAAGAATGGCAGCCTAATCTCATCCTAATTCACTCAATATACTAATTTAACATACTTTATATACCTTAATATCATGGTCATGTGGTACATTGTATGGCCCTAGTCCATAAATACAGAGTATTATAGATTTGACCGTATTTTATCCCAAAATGTCAAACTTCAACGAAACTCATTTTCTTCGATTGTTTATCCTCTGAACTTCACGACACCTATCTATCACTAGTTATAAATGGCATAAATACGTATAACCTCAAAAGTAATCTCATTCCTGAGCTTACGTTGATTAACTTACGGCAAAACTTTAACGTACGAAAAAGCAGGATGTAACATCCTCCCCCCCCCTTAAAATATTAGTCCTCGAATGTTTAAAATTATCAGATCTACATGAAATACTCAGCAATTCTAAACGCATATACCTTCCTATGCTATACTCCAATGAAACATCTATCGGGCTCTCGTGGGGTTAGGACACCCTCCCTCATTAAAACTACTTCCTAATCCATTTGTCGCCTATGAGTCTGTTAATCAATCTTCAGGTTGTAAACTTATTAACCAAATTCTTAACTTTCTATTCCATTATTTTGACTTCCCCTAAATGTCGTGTACTATCCACGGTTTCCTCTCTAGGGCATTAGAGCCATCAGAGTTCTAACTTCTTAAGGTGCTAAGTCATTCCCCCCTCCTCCCTCGGTCCTCTAATGTTAACTCTTAGAGACCTATGTAAATTTTGCCAGGGTCTTCTCTGTAAGATGAACTAAAACCCATATCTTATTAGCCTGCTAGAGCAGTGTTGCGGTCCTGTTACTTCTACTTTGGTCCCCCCTTTTACAATCACAATCTATTGCTCCTGGAATAACATTCATTCTTGTATAACAAATAATAAGTTTCCTCCTGAGTTCATAATGTAGGAAATTTTAGTGGAGGGATTAATGAACGTATAACCATCCTGCCTCAATCCTATATGAGAGCTTCGATCAAACACACTTCGAAGCAGAATCCTCACATACTTATCAGCTACTTTCATCCTCTTGGCCTAACAACTATCCTCTTTATTCGCATATCCCATGACATACACAGAAGAACCCTGATTAACGGACTCCGAAGACTATGAACTATTTGGCTCATCAGAAGAGCTAGTGTCTGTAAATATCCTGATATATTGTTGTGCCTGGGGTGACCCAGCTTTGCCAATCCCTGCACCACACCTTTTATACCCCAATCAACTGGCCCTAATAACGAAACTAAGGGCCTTGGTGAGGTCGAACTCCTCTCACCCATTCGATGTTGGCGGAATCAAAACTACTCGAACAAATGACTCATATGGATCCTCGGACGAATCCTCCTTAATAGAAACTATGATCTCCGACGGATTTGACCCGTACTAGTGGCTGGCGCATGTCGTCTAGTACTAATAGGTATCACTGAGAAGATAAATAAGATAGATATTAGGAGCGAATACATACGACTCAGTTCTATCGCACAATATAGACCATAAAGAAAAGGAACCATCCTAAATATCTTGTAGCGTCCTATCTATAAGTGTGGTGAAAACAATACATCAATAAACAAGACTCTACTAGACATGGCCTGCATACACCATAGGACTGAACCTTTCTCTGATACTATGTTTGGCACGACCCAGCCTAGGGTCACGATGAATAACTGACACTAGGTGTCGATTATCACTAAACTTATTGATAATCTACTAGTCATGAATATAAACGGATAAACCTTAAAGCCATAAGCATAACCGATAAGAACTGTACAATCTGGAATGCTGACAAGGATAACAAAATCTAACATATAGAAACATTCTAACTATATATGTGCATATCTACAGGCCTCTAGGAGTGCTGAACTAAAAAGGTACTGGATGAAACATGACCCTGTCATACCCAAACTAGCTAACTGTACACATAAACATAAGTAACTCCAGGAGTAAGCGGAAAGACTCCAACAGCTGGTGGATGGCCTACTGATGTGACTCAAATGCTGATCTATCGGTACCAGCGCGACATAAAATGGAGCACCTTGAAAATGACATGAGTACTATATGTACAAAGTATGTAGGGTGGAAAGCATATGTAAAGCTTACTATAGTATGACTGTAAGCTGGAAATCTGAATATAAGCTGAAAGCTAAACAAGAGTTTGAACTAGCAAATGATCTGGAACTTAACTGAAGGTTAAGCTGAAACTGAACTACTATCTGAACTGGTACGTGTCCGGTGTTACGGGCTATGTCCCCCAAATCAGGTAATTGTCAAACTGAACTAGCCTCATGTATTGTCTTGCAATACACACTGTAGCTATATACGCATACATAACATGCTTAACTGGTGTTATGGGCTATACCCCCCACCCAAGTAAGTAAATATATAATCAACAGTCCCGGCTGGTGTTGTGGACTCTATCCCCCAACATATAATCAATAGGCCTCGCTGGAGTTATGGGCTATCTCCCCCTATCATATAATCAATAGGCCTTGCTGGTGTTATGGGATATATATATCTCAAGCATAATCAATGTAAGCATGTATGAGGCATAATACATGTGGCAACATCATATGGACTAAAGAGATCATGAAGGAAACCATAAACAGAATCACAAATGTAATCTGACGCTCGTTGTCCATAAGTTGGACAGAGGAGCCTATCACAATTTTAGGGCAAAAATGAGTATGTACATGAGATATTAAGATAAATTAACTCATTAGGAGCCCTATATAATCAATTTAGAACCAAGGAACTCAAGATTTGTCAAACTCTTCGAATTTCCAAAACAATAGGTAGCGTTTCCCCTAAAACTTGATGATCACCAAAAACAACAACAAGCACCGCAATATACACAGGAATAGATACTCGGCCAAGATGATAACATCAAACTCAAGGATATCTAGTTATCCACAATAGTATCAAACGATCGATAAAACAGAATTATAAATGTAATGTCGACGCATAGTGGCTAACTTGTGACATGAAAGTCTGAATCTGATTTAGGAATAATCTAAGCATCAACACATGATAATTAAGCTTATGTAATCATTAATGAATCTATTAGGATCATATGGGATTTAGGTATACATAAAACATCAAAAGAACGGAACAAACAAAAGTTTAGATGTCATAGGCCAAATGGGGATTTGCCCTTTTGCTCTTGTTGTGTTTTGAAGTTCCAACCTAATCTATTTCCTTCCACAATTCACATGTGGAATTCAATAATATACAAGGATACAATACATGCTAAAATTTCCCTTGAACAACCCTAATAAATCAACAAGAAAGGAAAGAACATAGCTAAACCAAATCATGCCGAAAACAAAACGCAAACCCTACATACCTCTTGTGTTCTTGCTTCCAAACCTTGTTCCCTTTTATCCACACCTTACTTATGCTTGTATAAGTAAAATACAAAGGTGAAAAGCTTCCTTAAACACTAAGCTCTTTCCAAATAAGGAGTTATAAGGAGAAAGGGGGATGGCAAAGTCTTACCTATATCGTAAGTATCGCATTGATGTGTTCGCGTCTTGATTTTGTATTGCGGATGCTGGAATTGCTTCAAAACCCTAAGGATGTATTTAGGATGTCTAGAGAGACTTTTTGGGTCTGATTTGGGTGGAAGTGAGCCTTGGAGACGAAGGCTACAACTTTATATATCAAGATAAACTTCAACCGAACTTGGGGGTCCCAAAAGGAGTTGCTTGTGCAGTTTTGTGAAAAAGTGAATATATGTATAATCCGATGTTGTATCGACAAATGGTTTGATGAGTTGGAAACTAGACTTGTATATCTTTAATTTTATGGCTGTATCACCTTGTAAATCCAATTACATTAAGAGAAAATCCCAGTAACATTAGACCTAACTTTTATCTAAGATTATCAACGTAACTTGCGACAAGTTTTGTTGACTTTTGTTTCCTAACTCGTTTGACTTCAAAATATAACACATGACTATAATAAGACAAAAATACCTAATAATATCACCTCCGTATCATGTTAATCATCTTAGTATCACCCCTAAAGTACGGGTTATAGCATTCCCAACTTGGCGTTTCGATGAAACTTATTGTTTTCGATTATTTTAGCTTCTAATACTTCAAACCCTCTTGGTACTTATAGTTCATGATCTTAAATATTTTCAACCTCAAAAGTATCATGATTAACTTACACTCACGTTCACGATGAACGAACACCCCAAGTGTTTGTGAACGCATCCTATCTTCACGAACGCGAAGAGCAAAAAGCCACCTGCCAGCGAAGACTCTACGCGATTGCAACACATTCTTCGAGATTGCGAAAAGGAATACAAGAAGCATAGAAATCAAAAGTTCCAACACATGAAGAAATGGTTTAAAACCCATCTAAAACACACCCGAAGCTCCCGGGACCCTGGCCAATCACACCATCCAATCCCAAAACGCAATTCGAACTTACTCAAAGCCTCAAATCATATCAAACAACACCAAAACCACGAATCGCGCCCCAATTCTACTAATATGCCTTAGAACCAAATTTCAACATCCAAGCATTTCACGAAAAACCCGATCTTCACATAAACACACTGTATCAACCGAAACCCGCCGTAAAAACTCATGCATAAATCAACAAGGTATAACCACATGATGAAACACATCACCCATCAGCCCATATCAACACCACCGACCACAATAACTGCCCAAAATCTAACCCAGTACTGGTAACTATCTTTATATAACCCAGAACCTTGTTCCAAACCTTCCCAACACTACTAATGATGTAGGAAACATATAAATCTCATAAATTTTCATGCCCCGAACCTGGGGGCGAGACTGACACTTAGTGCCTCACCTATCCTCACGTACCAACTTGTGACTAAGGGACTCTGAACATATAATTTCATACTTTGGCCATGGGCCATATTGCAAGACAATTGCGAACACTGACTAAATATCAATAAAAAGCTAGGCCGACAAGGTCGTCGTAACTACTACAACTGGCAATCCTACAAAATGTACATAAAAGGCCAGAAAACCCAACATACTTCAGTAACGGATAGGATATGTCTACAAGACTCTACTGATGGATGTACTGTGATCGTAACAAGCCTCCGACCTACTCATAACATATATATATATATATATCTCGCGACTGCGTTGTAGCTTTCGTGGCTGCACAATATTTGTGCGGTCCGTGTTTCACATCTTTTGGCCTAGTCTTGGTTTTTGTTCAAGTTTTGACTCCTTTATGAGTTGATTATGACTCCTTTGGCTCTTTTTAAACAATCCTTGCGAGCAAGCATATTATATTAGTTTACGGGAATACCTTCACGCATTTTTTGCCCTAAACACAAGTAAAAGAGAGCAAATAATAGGTTAAAATCCCTACTTATCAACTCCCCCAAA
>AWOL01S0011197.1:96405-114816 GCA_000715115.1 Nicotiana otophora | reverse complement strand
AATTTAATTACTTCTGTTGGTTCAATAAAATTATTGTTAACTCTGTGAATCACGTTGATATAAATATTTCTATTTTCATGATTATTTAAAATTATTGACCCATAGTGAGTGTCATAGTCGGCCATCTCGTCTCTACCTCTTCGAGATTAGGCTTGATACTTACTGGGTACACGTTATTTTCGTACTCCTACTGCACTTGCTGCACATTTTATTGTGCAGGTACATATATGTATAGTGGTCTTGTGGGCGCATAGGTGTGGTTAATAATTCTGGGGACATAAGTGAGCTGCATTCTATATTACGATCCGCAGCTAATAGAGTCTCCTTCAGAGTTATTATAATTTCATGTCCAATTTGTATTCTATACAGATGTTGTATTTTATTTTAATTCCCTAGTAAATGCTCATGCACTTGTGACACCGGGTCTTGGTACACACATTGGTAGAATTTGGTATTTTATTAGTTTCTTGGATTAAAAGTTTAATCAATATATGTTTGCTTTATCAGTTGGCTTGCCTAGCTGTAGTGTTGGGCGCCATCACGACCTATAGGTAAAATTGGGTCGTGACAATTAGAGTGGAGGGGTGCATTGGATTGCGTTCCTTGCAAGGTTATCTCATTTTTAAATGCTCAGGAGCTGGTTGAGAAGGGGTCTAATTCTTATCTAGCCTTCGTGAGAGTTGTCAGTGTTGATACTCCGACCATCGAGTCAGTTCTGGTAGTGGGAAATTATCCAGATGTATTTTCGGAGGATCTTCTGGGTATGCCGCGAGATAGGGATATCGCTTTTGGTATTGATTTGCTACCAGACACTCAGCCCATTTCTATTCCACCATATCGTATGGCCCCAACAAAGTTAAATGAGTTAACAGAGCAGTTGCAAAAGTTGCTTGATAAAGGCTTCATTCGGCCCAGTGTGTCACCTTGGTGTGCTCCAGTCTTGTTTGTAAAGAAGAATAATGGTTCTATGCGCATGTGTATTGATTATTGACAGCTGAACAAGGTTACAGTAAAGAATAGGTACCCATTGCCTCATATTAATGACCTATTTGATCAGTTACAGGGTGCTAGAGTGTTCTAAAAGATTGATTTACGGTCAGGCTATCATCAGTTGAAGATTCGGGAGCCGGATATTTTGAAGACTGCCTTCAAGACTCGGTATAGTTAATACGAGTTCCTTATGATGTCATTTGGGCTGACCAATGCCCCAACAACATTCATGCACTTGATGAACAGTGTATTCTAGTCCTATCATGACTCATTCGTCATTGAGTTTATTGATGACATCTTGGTATACTCCCGGAGCCAGGAGGATCATAAACAAAACATGAGGACCGTGCTCCAGACCGTGAGAGAAAAGAAGTTGTATGCCAAATTTTCAATGTGTGAATTCTGGATTGATTCGGTGGCGTTCTTGGGTCATGTAGTGCCGAGTGAAGGGATCACAGTAGATCCGAAGAATATTGAAGCAGTGCAGACTGGGCCAAGACAGCCTTCAGCTACTAAGATCTGGAGTTTTCTTGGTTTGGAAGGGTATTACGGTCGATTCGTATAGAGTTTCTCATATATTGCTGCATCTATGACCCAATTGACCTAGAAGGATGCTCCGTTTAGGTGAACCGAGGAGTGTGAGGAGAGCTTTCAAAATCTTAAGACTTATTTGACTATAGCCCTAGTGTTGTTGTTGCATACGAGTTCAGGGTCTTACACTGTATACTATGATGCTTCGCGTATTGTCCTCGGTGCGGTGTTGATGCAAGATGGTAAGGTGATTTCCTACACATCTAGACAATTGAAGGTGCATGAGAAGAATTATCATGTCCACGACCTTGATTTAGCAGCTATTGTTCTATGCCTTAAAGATCTGGCGGCACTATTTGTACGGTGTCCTTTGTGAGTTCTATACAGACCACCGGAATCTACAGCATCTGTTCAAACAAAAAGATCTTAACTTGTGTTAGTGAATATGGTTAGAGTTGCTTAAGGACTATGATATCACCATTCTGTATCATCTCGGGAAGGCCAATGTGGTGGCTGATGCCTTGAGTCGCAAAGCGGAGAGCTTGGCTAGTTTAGCATACCTACCAGCAACGGAGAGGCCATTAGCATTAGATGTTCAGGACTTGGCCAACCAGTTTGTTAGATTGGATGTTTCGGTGCCTAGTCGAGTTTTAGTTGGTGTGATTTCTTGCTATATGATCGCATCAAATAGCATCAGTATGACGAGCCGCATTTGCTTATCCTTAAGGACACGGTTCAGCACTGTGATACCAATGAGGTCACTATTGGGGATGACAGTGTGATACGGATGTAGGGCAAGCTATGTGTTCCTAATTTGATTCTTCAGGAGGCCCATAGTTCGTGGTACTCCATTCATCCGGGTGCCGCTAAGATGTATTAGGACTTGAGGCACCACTATTGGTGGAGGAGGATGAATAAAGACATATTGGAGTATGTAGCTCGGTGCCTAAATTATTAGCAGGTGAATTATAAACATCTACGGCCAGGTGGCTTGCTTCAGAGTCTAGAGATTCCAGCGTGGAAATGGGAGCGAGTTACTATACATTTTGTTGTTGGTCTCCCACGGACTCAGAGGAAGTTCTATGAGGTATGGGTGATTGTATATATGTTGACCAAGTCATCTCCTTTTATTTCAGTGGCGACTACTTATTCTTCAAAGTAGCTGGCTCAAGTCTATATTCACGAGATTGTCAGACTTCATGGCATACCGGTATCCATCATCTCTAATCGGGGTATGAAATTTACATCACAATTTGGGAAGGCCGTACAGTATGAGTTAGGCATGCAGGTTGAGTTGAGTACAACATTTCACCCTTAGACGAACGGACAGTCCGAGCGCACTATTCAGATGTTGGAGTATATGCTCCGTGCATGTGTGATGGAGTTTGGGAGTTCTTGGGATCATTTCTTCCCGCTTGTGAAGTTTGCCTACAATAACAGCTACCAGTCGAGCATTCATATGGCTCCGTATGAGTCCCTGTATAGGAGGCAGTGTCAGTCTCCAGTGGGTTGGTTTGCGCCTGGTGAGGCTAGGCTATTAGGTACAGATTTGGTTCATGATGCTTTGGAAAAGGTTAAATTGATTCAAGATCGTCTTTGCACAGCCCAATCTAGACAGAAGAGTTATGCAGATAAAACATTTCACGACATTGCATTCATGGTTGGGGAACGGGTCTTACTCCAGGTATCACTCATGAAGGGTGTTATGAGGTTCGGGAAAAAGGGCAAGTTGAGCCCTAGATATATCAGACCTTTTGAGATTCTTGAGAGTATTGGAGAGGTGGCCTATAGGCTTGCACTACCACCTAGTCTAGCTATAGTCCATCCATGATTCCATGTTTCTATGCTCTAAAAGTATCACGGTGATCCGTCTCATGTGTTAGATTTCAGCTCAGTCCAATTGGATAAGGATTTGTCTTATGTTGAGGAGCCTGTGGCCATTTTGGATAAGCAGGTCCGAACGTTCAGGTTGAAGAACGTTGCTTAAGTGATGGTTGAGTGTAGGGGTCAACCAGGAAAGGAGGCGACATGGGATACCGAGCGTGATATGTGTAGCCGTTATCCTCATCTTTACACCCCTTCAGATATTTCTCTATACTCGTTCGAGGATGAACATTTATTTTAATAGGGGGATGATGTAACGACCTGGCCGGTTGTTTTGAGTATGTTAGCCCCGATCCCCTATTTATTGCCTTCCCTATGTTATATTGTAGTTGCGGGACTTGTCGTGGTGTTTAATTTTGGTTTCGGGTGAGTTTCGGAGTGCATTGGGAAACATAGTCCCTAAGTTAAAGGTTTAAGATGGAAGAGTTGACCGTAGTTTGACCTTTGTATAGACGACTCTGGAATTGGAGTTTGGGCAGTTCCAATAGCTCTGTATGGTAATTTCATACTTAGGAGCATGTTCAAATGTTTATTTGGAGGTCTGTAGGTCGTTTCAGTGTGAATTAGCGAAAGTTGGAAAGTTGAAGGCTTGAAAGGTTGGGAAGTTTAATTGGGAGTTGACTTTATTCATACCGGGGCCGAATTCTGATTCCCAATGTTGGAATAGGTCCGTCAGTTTATCTAAGACTTGTGTGCAAAATTTAAAGTCAATCGGAGTTGTTTTGGTATGAATCGACGTTGGTTTTGAATTCGGAAATTCATAATTTCATAGGCTTCAATTTGGTTTGCGATTCGTAGAATTGATGTTGTTTGATGTAATTTTTGGCCTCGAGTGGTTTGTTATGTGTTTTGGAACTTGTTGGTATATTCGGATGGGGCCTTGGGTCTGAAACAGATTGAATCCAGATCAATTTTTGGACTTGTGCTATTGCTGAAGTTTTCCAGCATCTGGTGTCATCGCACCTGCGGAAGGACTGGCCGCAGGTGCCAACTCACAAAAGCGAGTTGTTGATCGCAGAAGCGAAGCTGGCTTTGCCCAGTTGGGTCGCAGAAATGGGATGGTCTCCGCAGAAGCGAAGTTGATTCTAGGATTGAAGGAAGCGCAGGAGCGGGCTGGATCGCAAATGCGGCTTACACGCTGCATGTGCGCATGCGCAGATGCAGCCTGATTATCACAGAAGCGGAGCTTGCTGGGCTAAGTCATAACCGCACCTGCGATGAAAATTTCGCGGGTGCGGAGCCATAGATGCGGCAGTTGGTTCGCAGGTGCGACTTCCCTGGGAAGAAAATGACCAAGTCGGGGGTTTGATTTTCATAACATATGTTTGGTCTTGGAGTGCTCGGTGTGAGGCGGGTTTTAGAGAGTTTTTCAAGAAAAACATCAGGGTAAGAATTCCTAACTCGACTTTTGTTAAATTACACGAATCTATTGTTGTTTTATCATTTAATTAGTGGTTTGAGTTGGAAAATTGGGAAAAGTTATGAAACTTTCTTAGGCTAGAATTTGGGGATATGAAAGGCGATTTGATGTCAGATTTGAGAAATTCTTATATGGTTGGACTCGATATCGAATGGGTGTTCGGATTTACTAAGTTTACCCAGGTTCCTTGCCGCCAGCCCGTGTTGACTTAAAGAGTTGACTTTTTATTTCTTTGTAAAGATCGTAATTTTATTGTTCTAATTAGTTTCCTATAGTTTATATATATAGTAAGAAGTTGTTTTGGCTAGAATCGATCAGACTGGAGTTTGATAATCAAGGGAAAGTCCCACTAGTGTATTGAGTTAGCGAGATTTGAGGTAAATGTCTTGCCTAACCTTGTGTGGGGGGACTACCCCCAGGATTGGTATTGTTTGTGATAAATGTGATGTGTTAAAGCTGTGTACGCAAGGTGACGAGTTTCTGCACGGGTTAAATATGGAATTATGGGTTTTATCTCTGTAGATTACTTTCATGCCTTAATTGAGTTACCTTAACATGTTATAGCCATCATTTCTAGTCTATTTTCACATGATTTACTTGTCTTATCTCTTACTTGCTAATTTCTCTACATGTTTCGTTGAAGTTCTTGTTTCCTTATTTTGTATTCATTATTTAACTGTTGAACTCTTTACTTTTGGTTGTCATTCTTGGTATATTTTGTTGTTGAAATTGGTATTGAGTTAAAAAGTATGTGATTGTCATTGAGGCAAAGTGTTAAGTCGTGAAATATTATTATGTTCAGTTGTTTACTTCCGGTTGTTATTGTTGAGACACTTGTGTACATTGTGGTTAAGCCATGGGCTTTTTTTTGTGAAAATACTATTGTTATTGATTACTTTGGCAAGTTGTGTTATTGGGCACTTGAGGTGCAATTTGTGTTACACAGTGATTTTGATATGCATGCGGTGGTATAAGTTTTGGAGTTGATAGGCATACAGTAAGATAAGGTGGGCTTGCTAAGCGTGGCTAGTAGGGGAACCACTAGAAGCCATGCGATGTGATAAGGTGGGCTAAAACGTTGGATGCTATTCCGAAAAAAGAATTATCAAAACTATATGCAAGGCTCCCGCGGTGATATAAGGAAAGAGTCTGAATTGATTTGTGATTTGAGACTACGAGGCGGTACCTCGATAGTGACTTATTGGTATTTCTCTTTTGCTGCACTTGTCTTGGGCTGTTGTTTCCTTAGCATATCATTCCTTATTTTCTCTGTGTTGCATTATATGCTTTAGTTCCTTGTAGCTAACCCTGATATGTGCTTGTTGTTTCAGTACCATTGCTTTTATTATTACACTGCCATACACTTGTATATATTTTTTTTATTTATTCAGTAGGGCCTTGACTTGGCCTCGTCACTACTCTACCGAAGTTAGGCTTGGCACTTACTGGATACCGTTGTGGTGTACTCATGCTATGTTTTTCCACATATTTTTGTAGAGATCCAAGTACCTTCTACCAGTAAAGGCATCAGTGAGTTGAGTTCGTACGCGGAGACTTCAAGGTACACCTGTCATGGTCTGCAAGTCTCGAAGTCACCCTCTATCTACCTTTATATTTTTCTTCTTATACTAGTACAATTATATAGGGATAACTTTGATACTCTTGTAGAGGTTGTGACTCAATATCACCATGTTTTGAGTGAAATTGTATATGTTGAGCAGCAAAGTTTATTTTATATAGATGTTGAGTAGTTAAGTGTTTATCTGTTATTTTAGTTATTTTCGCATGTTTGTTAGGTTTACCTAGTCTTAGTGACTAGGTGTCATCACGACTTCCTACAGAGGAAAATTGGGGTCATGACAATATCATTTCTAAGTCCTTTGTTTCAGGCAACATATTTAATTGTTATCGATTTACTCTAGTTTCAAGAATTTAATTCACTTTGTTATTTGCCACATCAGGAACCGTGTTCTTCTATTGGAATGGAAAGCTGAAAAGAAAAAGACTCGTCGTTAATAGCGTGTACTTATATTTAACGTTGATCCTTGCATAAATACATTTCCTACATGTAGAAAGAGACTTAAATATGTGAAATGTAATCTTGTATCAGATCCCTGGGACACGGCGGTCTATGCCTTTTCCATAGAATTAGTTCTCTGAATACTGTCTAATGTAAATGCTAATTTCCATATGCAATTTTCTAGTAAGCCATAGTTTAGAGATACCATCAGCCAACAACTCAACCGCATTGGGTGTTTACACCAAATTATACTAACTTATCATGATTATGTGATTTTGGTAGGTGAAAACGTGCAGTAGTAATAATTAACCATGATTAAGTGAGATGCGTCTATGTAGAAAGTCAAAAAAAGAAATTTATTTATGCACCCTTTACCTCATGGGCCACAATTTAATAAGAATCACCATTTAGAACGTTCATAATTGATCCATTTGAGCTCTTCCACATATATATTTTATAAGTTAAAGTTTGTCACATGGGTCTTATGTTGAGTATTGAAATTTTGATGATTATCAAAGTTTGTTCAGAGGAAATGCTCTAAGAACCAGGTCCTCAACGTAGCTTTAACTACTCTAAGAACCAGGCCCTCAAGGTTGATGATTGCATGTTCATACAAGGCAGTAACTTTATCACAAAGTTACTCACGTCCGAGTTCGTTGCAAGAGGACTGCTAAACATGATAAGGGTAGTCGTCCAAGAAGGTATGCTTTCATAAGTGAGAGACAAGAGTCCCAAAATTTGTCGAGTCCTTGGAGCAGTAGGAGTCCTATCAAATGAGAAGCTGACTACACATAGGACTCCTAAAAGATCTCGGAGTCCAGGGAGTTTAAATACTACCTTTTTAGATTGTCGAGATCATCCTTTTACACATCAACCGAGGAACTACATTTTCTATACTCAAGTCGATTACTAGTATTAGTGTTCTTCTTGAGTCAATTTAGTAAATGTGTTTTAGGAAACTGAGTTGTAATCAAAGTGTCACATATAATCAGTAAGTTCGAGTGATTGTTTGGTGTTGCAAGTTAGAGTAACTTGTAAGTCAAATAGTTTAAGTAGGAAAACTTTAAAGTATTGAGTTCCAGGTCTTATAACCGATACATTTGACTCATCGTTTTAGTGAAGTTGAAGATAAAGTCCTATGTGTTAGGTATGTTTACACCTTTTTGAGGCGGGTGATTTTTCACGTAAACTTTATTGTGTTTACTTTACTGTTTATTTTTCTTATGCTTAAGGAGTAATGTAACAAACCAAGTTCTTTGTAATCCATCAAGGCACTCAAACTAGCAATTGGTATCAGAGTAGGTTCTCTCACACACGGTTAACACCTAGAGAGTTCTTGGAAGCAAAATGAGTGCCCCACCTGGCATTAACGCATGACAGTCAACTACTAGACCACCCCTGTTTAATGAAAAATAAAATAGTTGGTGGAAAGCAAGAATGGAGGATTTCCTGATGGCTGAATACTATGAACTACGAACCATAGTGAATCAAGGTCCACTTACTCCCACTAAACAAAATGGGCAAAATAAAACTATTCCCAAAGACTCTAAATTTGTATTAGCAGATTTCAGAATGATGGAGAAGAATGCAAAGGCCAAGAAGATCCTTAAATGTGGACTGGGTCCTGATGAGTACAATAGGATATCATCTTGCTCTAATGCAAATGAGATCTATGATGCACTTCAAACTGATCATGAAGGAACAAACCTAGTGAAGAGATCAATGATTGAATTCCTTATGAGGAACTATGAGCCATTCTCCATGAAGTAGTATGAGCCCATCTAGGAGATGATGACTAGGTTTACTATAATAACAAATGAACTGAAATTACTTGGAAATGTATTCACTTAAGAAGAGTTGGTTAGCAAAGTTCTAAGGATTCTTCCAGATTCATGGGAATCAAAAGTTACAGCTATTCGGGAAGCAAAGGAGTTGGATAAGATCTCACTTGATGAGTTGGTTGGAAACTTAATGACTCATGAGATGAGAAAGATAGAACTACGTAAGGAGGAACCAAGGAGGGATAAGGCTTTGGTTATTAACGCACCCGAAGAAGATGAATCTGACAAGGATGACCTTGATCAAGAAATGTTTGCTAAGTTCAAGAAGTTTATGAGAAATTTCAAAATTTCATCGAAGAGAGAAAGCAGTGGTAAACCTAAGGAGATTGACAAATATTCATATGATGGGTGCTACAAGTATAACAAGCTTGAATACATGGTCAAAGACTACCCAGTGTGAGCAATTGAATGGAATAAAAAAATAGTTGAAAAGGAGAAATGGGAAAAACTGAAAGAGAAGGGCCCAAAAATGAGTGAACTGCAAGATAAGCTTGAAAACGGAACTAAAAAGATTAATGATACTCTTTCTGATGCTGAATGTAGAAATAAAGTATTGCAAGAAAATCTTGAAAAGGAAAAATATGAACTATCTAGGCTAAGCAAGTGGCATAGATCCTCAGATGCACTAAATTGGCTAAATGAAAACTGCAACACTAACAAATCAGGAGTTGGCTATAGAAAATCTGTCCCCAAGTTTGATCCAAAGTGTCTAGGAATTCCTGATAACATGATGTGCTTTAATTGTGGGAAGGTAGGGCACTTTAGAGATACTTTTCCTGTCTTAATTCATACTCAGTTTAATACACCTTTGGTCTTGCTAAACATGTGAAGAAGGAAGAATAACCAAAAGTCAAGTCTCTTGTCCAAACTAAGTAGATTAAGATCAATAAGAAAAGAATGGTTAATTCTCTTCCCTTCTGGGCAATAAGAGATCTGATTCATTCTTTTATAAATAAAAAATGACCCAAGCTTCTCTGGGTTTCCAAGACTAACTTGTGATTTTTGGTGCAGGCTAAAGTGAGAGGAAACAATCAAGAATGGTATCTAGACAGTGGATGCTCAAGACATATGACTGAAGAAAAGAAAAACTTTCTCTCACTGACAGCCTTCCAAGGAGGGAATGTGTCATTTGAAAATGGGAAAAAGAGGCAGATAACGGGTATTTGTAAGGTTGGTAAGTCACACTCTCATGCTATAGAAGATATGTATTATATAGTAGGTCTTAAACATAATCTTCTTATCATTTTTAAAATGTGTGATAAAGGAAATGAGGTAAAATTCAATTCCAAAATTTATTCTGTCACTAAGCTGGATACCGATGAAATTGTGTTAAAAGGGAAAAGACATAACAATGTCTACAAGATATTTATTGTGTCTATTTCTCAAAGTGAGAACACATGCTTAAGTATAGTGGAAGATGACCTACTATTACGGCATAGTATACTGGGACATGTCAGTCTATATCAACTCAGCATGTTGGCAACAAAAGACCTGGTCCTTGGACTGCCAAAAGTTGAGTTCACCTCAGACAAATTGTGTGATGCTTGTGTCAAAGAAAAATATGTAAGGTCATATTTTAAATCTATAAAGGTTGTCAGCACTTCTAAACCCTTGGAACTCTCTCACATAGACTTATGTGGACCAATGAGAATGAGGAGAAGGAGAGGCAAGAGGTATGTATTTGTCATTGTAGATTTTTCTAGGTACCCATAGACCCTATTTCTCACATCTAAGGATGAAACTTTTGATGTTTTCTGCGTGTTTGTCAGAATGATTCAACATAAGATGGGTTGTGATGTTTCAATTATAAGAACAGACCATGGAACTGAATTTGAAAATTCTAAATTCCTAGAGTTCTGTAGCACTCATGGCATTGATCATAACTTCTTTGCACCTAAAACTCCACAACAAAATGGTGTAGTGAAAAAAGAATAGATCTCTAGAAGACATGGGCAGGATCATGCTGAGTGCCCGTGGACTGCCCAAGATCTTTTAGGCTGAGGTAGTCAATACTGCTCATTACTTGCTGAACAAATGCATGGTCTGACACATTCTTGAAAAAACTCCCTGTGAGTTACGTCGAGGAAGAAAGCCCAAACATCACTCACCTAAGAGCCTTTGGGTGCAAATATTTTGTGCACAACAATGACAAAGAAGCTCTAGGAAAGTTTGACGACCGAAGTGACACGAGAATTTTCTTGGGCTACTCTCCACATAGTAACACTTACAAAGTATTTAATATAAGAAATTTGTGTGTAGAAGAAAATGTGCAAGTTATTTTTGATGAATCTAACAACATGACTGAGAAAGATCTACAGGATGAAGACTATGATATAGGGCTTACTGATGAGAGAACCTCTAGGGAACCTGAATAACAATCTGAAGAAAGATCAGGAGATCCTAAGGAAGTTGAAAGTGATTAGGAAGAACGAGAAGAAGAAGAGAGAACTATACTGACTGCTTCCCAGACAAATGAAACTACTAACACTAGTCCTTTAGGTCACTCCTTGGGTGAACCATCTCTGGGCATGAAATTTAGAACATGAAAACATCAAAGATCACTTCCCCTTGAGAACATCATCTCTAATCCTAATGCCGGAGTGCAAACCAGGTCATCTCTAAGAAACATAGGTGCACTTATAACCTTCCTCTCACAGGTTGAGCCTAAGAACATAAAGAGAGCTCTAAAGGATCCAGATTGGATTATAGACATGCAAGAGGAGCTGAATCAATTTGAAAGAGGCAAATTCCGGCACCTGGGCCAAATACCCATGAACAAAATTGTCATAGGTACTAGATGGGTGTTCAGAAATAAGCTGGATGAGCAAGAAAATATAACAAGGAACCAGGCCAGACATGTGGTTTAGAGATATAATCAAGAAGAAGGCACTTACTATGACGAGCCATTTGCATCTGTAGCCAGAATGGAAGCTATAAGAATGCTAACAGATTTTGCTGTACGCATAGAGTTCACCTTGTATCAGATGGATATGAAGAGCGTATTTTTGAACGTTTACTGAAGGAGGAGGTTGTTTGTTCTCTCGGTTTGCGAGTGAAGAGTTCCCTGACTATGTGTTCAAGTTATACAAAGCCTTGTATGGACTGACACAGGCTCGAAGAACTTGGTATGAGAGGCTCTTAAAATTACTCTTAACCAATAACTTTGTAATAGGAAAGGTGGACAACACATTGTTTCTGAAGAGTAAAGGCAAAAATCTTCTGATTGTATAATTATATGTGGATGATATTATCTTTGGGGCTACTAATGAAGCAATGTGCAAGGAATGTGTCGTGATGATGGGAAATGAATTTAAAACGAGCATGATGGGTGAATTAAACTTCATCTTGGGGCAGCAAATCAAGCAAAAACCAATTGGAACCATGATACATAAACAAAAATACATCAAGGAACTATTGAAGAAATTAAACATAGACTCTTCTAAGCCTATAGACACTCCTATTGCCATTGCAACAAAGCTTGACCTTGATTAAAAAGGGAAAAGTGTGGAAAACAAATTGTATAGAGGAATGATTGGGTCACTGTTGTATCTCACAACAAGCGGGACTAATATTGTATTTAGTGTGGGATTGTGTGCAAGATTTCATGCAAATCCCAAATAGTCTCATATGAAGGCTATCAAAAGAATACTTAGATATCTTAAAGGGACTCTTGATATGTGTCTATGGTATCCTAAAGGGTACAACTTTGATCTAGTTAGTTATGCTGATGCTGACTATGCAGTGTTTCATGTTGGCAGGAAATGTACTTCAGGAAAGAACATTTTATTGGTTCTTACCTGGTGTCTTGGGGAACAAAGAAACAGAAATCAGTGGCGTTGTCTATAGCTAAAGCAGAATATATGGCTGCAACATCTTCCTGTGCTCAGTTGTTGTGAATAAGACAACAGTTAAGGGACTATTGTATTTTTATTGACTGTGTTCTTATTTTTTATGATAACACTAGTGCCATAAACATTGCTAAAAATCCATGTCAAACACAAGATAACTAATCATATTCCTATTAGACATCACTTTCTCAAAAACAATGTTGAAAGGGGGATATCTCCATTAACTTCTGTAAAACTGAAGATCAAATTGCTGATATTTTTAATAAGGCTCTAAGTAGGGATCACTTTAAAAGGAACAGACTGGAACCAGGAGTAATTAATACTTCCAGCTTGGTTGAACCCCAATGATTGGCTATAAAAATTTATACTTAGATGTAAATGTTGAGTATAATGTGCTTGATTCAGTCTAGTGCTTGACTTGAGCACACATATTCGCCCAAAAACGTCTAGCTAATGTCTTATGATATTAACATACTGTGTTGAAGCTTTATTAGAGAAATGAGTAAGGAGTTGCTAAGGAGTTGGTTCTTTGACTCAGGTACGTGCCATTTTGTCTTACATCATTGGGACTTAATAACTGCAATTACTGCTATACTCAAACTCTCTAATCCTGTTAGCATCACTCCTATTTGTAATCAAGTCGAGGATTAAAGGGGAATCCTACAAAGATTAGAGTCTAATTACTTCTAAAAGCCTAACAGTCAAAAGTAATCATTATTAGAGTCCCGTTAGAACTCAAATTCAGTACTCTCATTTTTGTAGTCAAATCAAGACTACCCTCTTTAAAATCCCTCTTGTGATCCATCTCTCATACCCCATTGTTCCTCTCGAACTATAAGCAAGAATCAAAGAAACATTGTTGTCGTTCTCCCATCAATCTCGTTCTCTCATCACCATGCCTAAATCAAGCAAAACTCCCTCTAAAGCTAAATCATCATCCAAGTCTGAAGTAAAATCCAAAATCATGCAGCCCAAGACTAAGAAAAATGTAAAATCAACCAGTGAATCTACACCCACACCTGCTGTTGACAGTCAATTTTGACCCTCCCTTTTTAAAGTAATTTATTTATACTTAATAATTTATAATGAATGTTTTGAAAATATTTTCAATCAATAAATACATATTTTACAAAATTAACTAAGTATTAGTAGTTTTGAAATTAATAATTTAGTATTAGTATTATGTAATTACAAATATACTTACTATTTTAAGCTTATTAAAGTAACCTTTACGTACATCACATATGCTTTATAATTAATTTAACGAATTACTCCTTAATTTCTAATTAGTTAGATTACTATGCTAATAATTCAAATTAGCGTTATAACATAGAAAATAAAGTTTTTTCTAAATTATTAATTATAGTAATTAATAGTATATTTGATAATTATAAATTTACTCTATTTTATTAAAACTAATTAAGTTTATTTAAATTAATTTTAAAGAGGTTAAAGACTAAGTGGCTATAATTGTAATTGCACTCCTAAACATAAATTGGCCATTCTCTAAATTACAATTGGCCCAAGCACAAGCCCAATCCGCAATTAACCCAGTCCAGGTCCACCCTCATTTGCCACCTTGGCTATCCACAAGCTCCTCTCTAAGCCAATCTGCTTGTGCCATGTCACCTCTCCAAAACACTCACAAAAGAAGCATAGTGAATCCAAGTCATCCGTTTCTTAGATCAACGACTCACAATCTGCTTGCGTTTTCCCTTTAATTTAAAACAATCGTTAGATCTCATCTCCACCGTCAAAATACTATCATCTGACGGCCACCAAAATTCCTCTTCAAAACCTCTTAAGTGCCCGAATTATCAGGACGGTTGATCATCAGATCTACCGGCCTAGATATCGTCTCCCTATCTTAACCTAAGAGACGACCCCAATTGCCTCTAACCCTAAATCATTTCCACTCAGACTCGGCCGCCCCTCCTTTCCCTTTCCTCTCTATTCTCTCAACTCTTATCGCCTTAATCAGTCAATAAAACCTTGCACAAATTCGTGCAAGGTCTCACATCGCCTAAAAGCTATCCCTTCTATTTCATTACCCATGATTATCGCTAAGTCTTTGGTCATTTTTTCTTTGAGATTCAAACGCGCAAATCTGAAAACCTTAGCATACCAATGAAACATCAAATCGCTAGACCTCTCTTACACGCTGTCAAATCTATGGCATGCATGGATATATCTTCAGTTTTATCATCATTATTCTTCGTCCATAGGTCAAACATAGGGACCTCTGGACACTGGAGCTTTTATTCGGTGATTTTTGATTTCAACGGTCATTGCTGATCTTCATATGCCCAGGTAAAAAGTCTTCAACGATTCTCCTTCTGTTCTTTCTGATTTTACCCGACAATACTCATATCATCAATTCATCGTCACCCTCCACTCACAAGTTTGAATTTGTTGAAACCCTAAAGGCTCAATAACCACTACAAATAGCAGTCTTAAATGCTCACCAAAAGGGGACACCAACTACACCTAACATTATGAGAAATTAAGATATAGTAAAGTATTTCTTAGAAATTTTCGTTTGAAGTTCGAGTTTTACTCAATCTCTGCTTCTCTCTTTCTGGTTCTAAGTTTGTTACTAGTTGAAAGCTGATCTTTGGATTTCCTAAACGGCTAATTTGAGTACTCGTTTGGTTTGCTACCCCAAAGGAGGCCAGTAAAACCTCAATCTTATTCTTCTTATTCGTTTAAATTGCTAAGTATAAATTATGCTATTATTGAATGATGTTGTTAGTAATTTATTAGTGGTTGACTATTTTATATGCTTGTTAATGACATATTGTTGTTAAGTGGGTTCTGAGATCATAAATTTCAGTTAGATATTGAAATTAGAATTTCGTAATGATTCCAATGAATATGTGATGACCTATCTCTGTTGCTAAGTCTTAAGAACAACCTAATAACTTTCAAACTAGCCTGATAACTGCTTTCTTTGGAATATTTTGATGTTTTTGTTAAGTATTGACATGATACAAACATGCCTTAAGTATCATTTGTATTTGTAGTAGCTCACCTGATAAATTAGGCTTACAAAAATATGAATCCGATTAGTGTTAAGATAAGACTGTCATCTTGGCTGGGAGTTCCAGTTTATGAAATCTAAACTGATCCTCTATTTTAGCATGCTTCTTTAGTTTTTCCAACTATTAAAAAGCATTGACTCTCTGATAAGTTTATGGTTGTTTGATCATACTGTATATGCATGTCTTGAGCAGACTAGATCCCTGTACCATCTTTGTGTGTGTATTTGGAAGATTACTACATATTTGACTTAAGTCATAAGGTTTGTGCAGGTTCTGGTATTCTATTTGTTAAGTTGAGATGATAAAACCAAGTTTCGCTATAATTGAAAGCCTATACATGACATGTTTGACATATCTCCCCTAATATGATACTATCCCTACCCTTTTTTCTGAAATCCATGCAATGACACTGTTAGCCTGATGATCATAACACTTTCATTTTTGAAATAATGTGACTCCATGCTAAATGTCCCCTTTATATGTGATTCTGCACTCATTTGATTCTTCACTACTTTATGCCTGCCTTACATAACCATGTTTATGTCTATGTTTTCCTTAGAACTTCATTGAGCTTACATGAATGAACAAGACATAGCTTGTGAACTTTGAATGAACCTTCCTTTGCTACTATTTAAGTATAAAATCATGCTTTGTTATCCAAATAGATTAGTATAAAGTTGAGAAGCCTTAGAAAGGAATAATCAGGTGCTTAACCTTAGAGTAAAACAAGATTGTTAGCTTAAGATTCTATTAATACTCCTTTAGAAGTTTCATCTAAGTTTTGAATCTGTAACTTTGTTAATATCTTTAGAAGTTCTGATTGAAGTTGCTAATCTACAATTTTGCTAATACTCTTTAGAAGTTATAAGTGTAATTGCTAATGGTATCTCTGTCAACACCTTTTAAAAGAATTGAATTGAAGTGGTCAACCAACATCTTTGTTAATATTCTTTAGAGGTTTCAATTAGAACTGTTAACTTGTGTATATGCTGGAAGTTAAGACTTAGGCTATGAAGGGAATGTGTCTATGTCCAGGAACTTCATATGTTTAAGCCATGCTCATACTTCATTCTTGAGATGTAGAACCTAAGTGTTTGGGTTCCTAGAAGTAACCTAATTATGCCTTTGTCTCTATGTGTGAAGCTGATTCTTTTGAGCATGCCTATATATCATTCACATTGGATCATGCTTGGTTAGATCGTGGTTACATTAGGACGATTGATTGTCTTATGATCCTATAGCACTTTGTATTAACTGTTATGGAAAATGCACATACACTTCTGTGGTATGGTATCATTTTGACATTGGGATTTATATTGAAATGGTTTATTGTCACTTAAACCTGTGGGAAAAAATAAGTGTGAGTAGTTAGGGGTACTTGGGAGTAGAGTTTAGTCCTTAGTTGAGCTACTCTCCCTGACCCTTGGGATCTTTGAAGTGTCAGGGGTCCAAAGAGAGCTTTGGCTATGAACGGAGCTCTACCCTTAGCCTCTAATCTATTGATATATATTACTCCCTTTAGGTTTAGAGTTTAATGACAATGAAAGGTTTTCAATGTGAATTACTTTTCCATATGTGGCCCCACATTAGTGTAATTCTCATAATTTAATTTATCATTGATTGTTACAATTTGTTTAGACCCTTACTAGGTATAGCTTAACATATTTCTTCGCAATATTTTACTTCACTAAAGTTACAGAAATAGTCATAATCATTTAAACACAAAGTGTTTACAATTAAACCCATCTCATATTTTTTTGTAAACACAAACACTATGTGCAATATCCTAATCTCTTTCAATCATATGTATAAACATCATTATCTTCAAAGATTTTTCCAAACTTATGCCCTTTAACAACCACACACCCTCATTTCAAGTATTAAGTCTTTAAAAATAGATATATAGTATACCACCTCTCTAAAACTACTTAAGTAGAATACTAACAACTAACCCTTTAAACCTAGTCTAAGTTCTACAGAGCTACCTCAGGTAGATTTTAAGGGGTGCCTAATACCTTTCCCTTAGAAGAACAAGAACTCTTACCCAAAATCCTATCGGTTAGCAAACCAATAAGTAATATGACTTTAGTAATTAAATATATACCCTAGTATACCTTTAGATATTAGGTGCAGACTCTCTTTCATCAACAACAGAGAAACCACAAGTTGAATCTTGTTTTGACTAGTGCAAAATAGGGTGCAACACATGTTCCCTCTCCATCCATACCATCTACTGTATCTGCACTGTCGTCATTAATCATATTGCACCTGCTATTCCCACCTTTACTAGACCTTTATACACAAAACAAATTTCTCATGCACCTGTGCATGTCTCCAAAATACCTCTAAACCCACTAAGATCAAGGATACGTCAAGAAAATCAGTTAAGAGTGACATTATGGTGATTCATGTTTCTACTAAGGAGGAAAAATTGGTTAAGGAAGCTGTGGCTCAGGGGGAATCTGCGTCTACTATTGATCAGGTAAAATTACCTCCATCAAATTTACATGTTCTGGTTTTTACTATTAAACTTCCACCCTTAGAAATTGTTCCACACATGAGTGACAACCCACTAGTAGAGGATACTACTTTAGAAATAGAAGTTGCAACTCACGAGAAAAGTGTGGATACCACAAATATCATACGTGTGGTCAAGGGGGGAGGTGAGAAAGAACCAGTGAATAAAGATGCTTTTGATGGTCTCTCTTACAGCTGGACTGAGGATGAGGGTGATGAAGAAGTTGATGGAGAAGGAGGAGAGGTAGCTAGTCATGAGGAACATTAAGCTCAGGATATATATCATCATCTTGATGAGAAAAAAATGAGAATGGGGGGG
>AWOL01S0011197.1:76639-94459 GCA_000715115.1 Nicotiana otophora | reverse complement strand
ATCTAGTGAGGAAAAGAAGAGTGACGCAGAAGAACAGTTAGGTGAACAAATGGAAGATTTTGGAGAAGAAGAAGAAATAAAATGAGGAAGAAGGTGACTCTAAGAGTGAAGGTGATAAAGAAGAAAATGGAAATGAAAGTGAAAGTAATGAATGTGAAACTGAGGAAGAAAATACAAGTGGGGAATCTGAAGGCTCTATGGCTATTGGGAACACTGTCATAGCCCCTTAGAAGAAGTTAGTGGAGAGAAAATGCCTGAAGTAACTGGGCCTTCACTAACTCCATTTGCTGGAGATGAGTAGGTCAGTAGTGATGATGATGATTTACCTTTGTCTGTAGTAGGAAAGAAGGGCAAGAACACACCCGTGAAAGAAACAAAATCAGTTCTCCCTACAAGAAAAGAATTGTCCCCAACTGCTAGGACTTCTCTCACAAGGAGCAAAAGAATGGTTGTTGATGAGCAGATCATTAAGGAGTCCAGAGGTGCCAAGAAGCCAAGAAACCAAGCTCTTGTTGCTAAACCTATAGTTGAACTAGCTGAAGAGGATGAGTCTGACCCTCCTCTACAAGCCAAGAAACGAGCAAAGATGAGGAAGTATAATGACCCGACCGGTCGTTTCGAGTATTTTAGCCCTGATCCCCTATTTATTACCTCATCTATATTATATTGTAGTTAGGTGACTTACCAGGGTTGTTTGGTTTTAGTTTTGGGCGAGTTTAGGAGTGGAATGAGACATATAGTCCCTAAGCTAGAGCTTTAAGTTGAAAGAGTTGACCGTTATTTGACTTTTATGAACACAACTCTGAAATGAAATTTTGATTGTTCTAATAGCTCCGTATGATGCTTTTAGACTTAGGATCATATCTGGATGTTGATTTGGAGACCCGTAGGTCTTTCCGGCGTGAATTGGCGAAAGTTAGAAAATTTAAGGTTTGGAAGATTGGAAAGTTTGATCCGGAGTTGAATTTATTGCTATCGAGGTTGGATTTTGATTCCAAAAGTTAGAATAGCTTTGTCATGTCTTTTAGGACTGGTGTACAAAATTTGAGGTCAATCGAAGTTGTTTTGGTATAAATCGGCATTTGTTTTGGAATTCGAAAGTTCATAGTTTCATAGGCTTAAATTGGGTTGTGATTCATAGAATTGATGTTGATTGATGTGATTTTTGGACTCGAGTAGGTCCGTTACATATTTTGGAACTTGTTGGTATATTTGGACGTGGTCCCGGGGGCCCCGTGTTTGATTCGATTGAATCCGGATCAATCTTGGACTTAGCCTCATTGCTGAAGTCTGAGGCCTGCTGGTGTCATGGCACATACGGAGGGATTGACCACAGGTGAGAAATCGAAGATGGGGATGGTAAAGCATAGAAGCAAAAAGGAGAGCCCAGGGTTGGGCTCGCAGGTGCAGACACCTGGGCACAGGTACGCCTCCCCAGGCGGGGATATTTCTTCTGTAGAAGTAGAATTTGGGAAGCTCATTTGGGCAGGACTGCATATGCGGTAGTTTCTCTGCATAAGTGGGCTCGTAGGTGTGAGCCATTGTCTGCAGAAGCGCAACCCCTGGAGTTAAGTGGGAACAGCACCTGCGATGGTTTTTCCATAGGTACAACATCGTTAGTGCGATTTGAAGGCCGCAGAAGCGAGGATCCGTGGGCAGTTATTGGGGTCTTCGAGGGTTTGAGTTTCGTAATTCATTTTTGGACCTAGAGAGCTCAGTTTGTGGCGATTCTTCAGGAGATTTTCATGAAATACATTGGGGTAAGAAATCCTAACTCAATTTTGGTTAACTTACTCGAATCTATTGTTAATTTAATCATTTAATTAGTGATTTGATTTGGGAATTTGTGGAAAGATTTGTGAAACTTGTTAGGCGGCTGAAAATTTGGGATTTGAAAAGCGATTTGAGGTCGGATTTGAGTAATTCTTGTATGGTTCGACTCGTTATCAAATGGGTGTTCGGAATTTATAATTTTGGTCGGGTTCCGAGACGCGGCCCGAGTTGACTTTTTATTTCTTTGCAAAATCGTAATTTTATTATTCAAAAAAGTGTCTTATAGTTTATATTCATGATATGAAGTTGTTTTGGATAGATTCAAGCCGTTCGAAGTTGGATAATCGAGGGAAAGACCAACTAGTGATTTGCATTAGCGTGTTTCGAGGTAAGTGTCTTGTCTAACTTTGTGTGGGAGAATTTTCCCTTAGGATTGGTGTTGTTTGTGATAAATGTGATTTGTTAAAGTCTTTTATGCAAGGTGACTAGTGTGTGCATGTGCTAATTGTGGAAATTACCAATCTTAGCTAAGTAGATTCCTTCCATGCCTTAATTTAGTTATCTTTTCATTCTATATTCGTCATCATTAGTCTATTTTGACATGTTTTATTTGTCTTATACCTTATTTGCTAATTTATTTACATGTTTAGTTGAAGTTCTTGTTTCCTTTATTCCATATTCATTATTTAACTGTTGAACTCTTTACTTGAAGTTGTCATTCTTGGGATATCTTGTTGTTGAAATTGGTATTGAGTTATAAAGATCGTGATTCACATTGAGGCAAAGTGTTAAGTTGTGAAATACTATTTTATTGAATTATTCACTTCCTATTGTTATTGTTGAGACTCTTGTGTATATTGTGGTTGAGCCATGGGCTCTTTATTGTGAAAACACTATTATTATTGATTTCTTTGGAAAGTTCTGATATTGGACATTTGAGGTGCGATTTGTGATACGTTGTGATATTGATACGCATGCGGTGGTATAAGGTTTTGGGGTTGAAATGCATGCGGTGTGATAAGGTGGTCTTGATATGCGTGGCTAGTAGGGGAACTACTAGAAGTTATGCAGTGTGATCAGGTGGGCTAAAACGCGGGATGCCATTTTGAGAAAATGATTTTAAGAACTAAATGCAAGACTCCCGCAGTCATATAAGGAAAGATTGTGAATTATTCTTGTGATTTGAGAGTATGAGGCGGTACCTCGGTAGTGACTCTTATTGGTATTTCTCCGTTGCTGCTCTTGTCTTTGATTGTTTTGTATCCTTGGCATATCATTCCTTCTTTTCTTCATGTTGCATTATTTTTTGTAGTTACATGTAGCTAACCATGATATGTTATTTGTTGTTTCAATTTCTTTGCTATCATTACTGCACCGCCATACACATGTAGAGTTTTTCTTATATTTCCAGTAGGGCCTCGACCTGACCTCGTCACTACTCTACCGTAGTTAGGCTTGGCACTTACTCGGTACCATTGTGGTGTACTCATGCTACGCTTCTGCATATATTTTGTGCAGATCGAGGTACCTCCTACCAGCTTAGGTATTAGCAAGAGTTTAGTTATGGAGACTTAAAGGTATACCTATCGTGGCGTCTGCAGGCCTCAGAGTCCACCTCTACCTATACTACTCTATATTCGTTATTTCTTTTTTTATATAGACATTGATGTATAGGAATTTTCAGTACTACTATTTAGAGCTTGTGACTTTTATTTGTTGGGTTTTGCGAGTTGTATATATTGAGTTACAGAGTTTATTTTATATAGTTGCTGAGTTTTGAGACTTTAATTACCATTTCAATTATTTTTGCATGAATGCTAAGCTTACCTAGTCTTAGAGACTAGGTGCCATCACGATATCAGAGGGAAGATGCGGTCCTGACAAGTTGGTATTATAGCTATAGGTTCATAGGTGTTACGAGTCACAAGTTCCTCCTGTCACATCTCATGCCGAAGAAGGAGCACAGACTCCTGCCTCCCGTACACTAGCATAGTGGGTCCAAGTTGACCAGGTCCTAGAGGTCATACCAGTGTAGTCGGTTGTCCCAGTTCAGCCTGAGGTTAAGGCAGCAACTTCTGAAGAGGAGAAGCTCGGCTCGAGAGGTACAAGAAGTGCCATCCTCTTACTTTTAATGGTTTGGCTTCAGAGGATGCCTAGGCTTTTCTTGAGGAGTGCCATCGTATTCTCCGTACTATGGGTATTATGGATTCTAGTGGGATTTCTTTCACTATGTTCTAGCTTAAGGGAGCGGCTTATCAGTGGTGACGAGCGTATTCTCTTCAGTCACCTGAGATGTTTATGAGGGAGTTTGTTCCCTAGAGCCTTTGTGATGCATGAGGTGCAGAGTTTGAGCAATTGCGCCAAGGCGCTATGACCGTATCAGAGTATGCTGTCAGGTTCAGCGAGTTATCCCGACATGCATCAGCTTTAGTCTCCACTATCAGAGAGGGAGTCCGTCAATTTATCAAGGGGCTCAACCACAGTATTAGATTCAGCATGGCTCGATAGTTCGAGATTGATATCCCATACTAGCAGGTAGTGGAGATTGCTAAGAGATTGAAGGGTATGTGGGCGCGGGAGAGAGAGGAGAGGGAGGCCAAGAGGCCTCGAGATTCTGGCACATATAGTGGTGCATGTTCCCCCATTGCAGCTTGTCATGGTAAAGGATATGTGAGCCACCCTGTTCATTCAGCACTTCCAGCGGTATTCCGGCTACTCCCAAGCCTCAAGTTCCCCATTTTGCACCGCTTCTGTCTAGTTCACCTCCAGCACGGGTGCTTTCAGCGGTCAGTCCAGCCGACCAGGATCGAGCCAATTCCAGTAGCCATGTCCTCCAAGAGCTTATTTTGAGTGTGGTGACACTCATCATATGGCAAGGGACTGCCCAAAACTCTAGAGGGGAGTACCTCCACATACTACTCAGACCCTACGTATTCCATAGGGTCCTCAGGCTTCTCAGGTCGAGGTTACCGAACCAGTTGCCACTCCACCTGCACAAACAACTAGAGGTGGAGGTCAGGAAAGTAGAGGTTTCCCTAGAGGGATAGGACAGGCCAGATGCTATGCTATTCCTACTAGGATGAAGGTGGTTGCATCAGACTCAGTCATTACAGGTATTGTTCTGGTTTGTCATAGAGATGCATCATTATTATTTGATCCATGCTCCACTTATTCCTATGTAGTATCTTACTTTGCTCCATATTGGGGTATATCCCTTACTTGTTTGTGTTATCCTATCTATGTGTCCAAGCCTGTGGGAGATTCCATTGTTGTTGACCATGTGTATCGGTCGTGTTTAGTTATTCTTTGTGGTTTTGAGACAAGATCTTATCTATTGTTTCTCAGTATGGTAGATTTTGATGTTATTTTGGGCATGGACTAGTTATCACCCTATCATGTTATTCTGAATTGTCACGCAAAGTGACGTTGGATATGCCACGTTTTCCATAATTGGAGTGGAGGGATACCTTGGATTATGTTCCTAGAAGGGTGGTGTCTTTCCTTAAGGCACATCGGATGGTTAGGAAGGGGTGTTAAGCATATCTATCCTTCGAGAGAGATGTCAATGTTGATACTCCTACCGTTGAGTCAGTTCCGATAGTGAGGGATTATCCAGATGTATTTTCGGTTGATCTTCAAGGCATGCCGCCTGACAGTGATAATGATTTTGGTATGATTTGTTACCGGACATTCAACCCATTTTTATTCCACCATATCGTATGGACCCAGTATAGTTGAAGGATTTAAAAGAGTAGTTACACGAGTTGCTTGATAAGGGCTTTATTTGGCCCAGTGTGTCACCTTGGGGTTCTCCAGTCTTGTTTGTAAAGAAGAAGGGTGGTTCTATGTGGATATATATTGCTTATCGGCAGTTGAACAAGGTTACAGTGAAGAACAAGTATCCATTGCCATGTATTGATGACCTATTTGATCAGCTACAGGGTGCCAGAGTATTCTCAATGATTGATTTTTGGTCAAGCTATCATCAGTTGAAGACTCAGAAGCCGAATATTCCGAAGACTACCTTCAGGACTTGGTATGGTAATTATGAGTTACTTATGATGTTATTTTGGGATGACAAACGCCCCAGAAGCATTCATGCACTTGATGAATAATGTATTCCAACCCTATCTTGACTCATTCATCATTGTATTTAGTGATGACATCTTGGTGTACTCCTAAAGCTGGAAGGATCATGAACAACACTTGAGGATTGTACTTCATACCTTGAGAGAAATGAAGTTGTATGCAAAATTTTCAAAGTGTGAATTCTGGCTTGATTCGGTGGCATTTTTGGGTCATGTAGTGTCAAGTGAGGGGATCAAGGTAGATCCGAAGAAGACTGAAGCGGTGCAGAGTTGTCTCAGGCCGTCTTCAGCTACTAGGATCTAGAGTTTTCTTGGTTTGGCAGGGTATTACCATCGATTCGTAGAGGGTTTCTCATCTATTCCTGCACCTATGACCCAATTGACCCAAAAGGGTGCTCCGTTTAGGTGGACCGAGGAGTGTGGGGATAGCTTTTAAAAGCTCATGACTGCTTTGACTACAACCTCAGTGTTGGTGCTGCCCACTGGTTTGAGGTCTTACACTGTGTACTGTGATGCATCGCGTGTAGGCCTCGGCGCAGTTTTGATGCAAGATGGTAGGGTGATTACCTGTGCGTCTAGACAGCTGAAGGTACATGAGAAGAACTATCATGTGCATGACCTTGAGTTAGCAGCTATTTTTCATGCCTTGAAGATTTGGCGGCACTATTTATATGGTGTCCCTTGTGAGGTCTATACAGACCATCAGAGTCTACAATATCTGTTCAAATAGAAGGATCTTAACTTGCATCAACGGAGATGGTTAAAGTATCTTAAGGACTATGATATCACCATTCTGTATCATTCCGGGAAGGCCAATATGGTGGCTGATGCCTTGAGTCGTAAGGCCGAGAGCTTGTGTAATTTAGCATAACTATCAGCAGCAGAGAGGCCATTAGCCTTGGATGTTCCAGCCTTGGCCAACAACTTTGTTAGATTGGATGTTTTGGAGTCGGCACGAGTTTTGGCATGTGTGTTTTCTCGGTCTTCTCTATATGTTCGTATTAGAGAGCATCAGTATGACGACCCTCATATGCTTGTCCTCAATGACCCGATTCCGCACAGCATTGCCAAGGAGGCTACTATTGGGGATGACGGAGTGTTACGGATGCATGGCAGGCTATGTGTTCCCAATGTAGATGGTTTGCGTGAGTTGATTCTTCAGAAGGCCCATAGTTCACGGTACTCCATTCATACGGGTGCCACTAACATGTATCAGGACTTGAGGCAGCATATTAGTGAAGGAGGATGAAGAAAGACATAGTAGAGTATGTAGCTCGGTTCCGAAATTGTCAGCGGATGAAGTATGAGCATCAGCGGCCAGGTGGATTGCTTTAGAGGCTAGAGATTCCAGAGTGGAAATGGGAGCGGGTTACTACAGATTTTGCTATTGGGCTCCCATGGTCTCAAAGGAAGTTTGATGCAGTATGGGTGATTGTGGATAGGTTTACCAAGTTGGCCCATTTCATTCCAGTGGTGACTACTTATTCTTCAAAGAAGTTGGCTCGGGTCTATATTTGCGAGATTATCAGACTTCATGGTGTATTGGTATCCATCATCTCTAACCGGGGTACGCCGTTTACATCGTGATTTTGGAGGTCCGTATAGTGTGAGTTAGGTACACGGGTAGAGTTGAGTACAATATTTCACCCTCAGACGGACGGATAGTCCGAGTGCGCTATTAAGGTATTGGAGGATATGCTTCGTGCATATGTGATGGACTTTGGGAGTTCTTGGGATCAGATCTTGCTGCTTGTGGAGTCTTCCTACAACAACAGCTATCACTTGAGCATTCAGATGGCTCTGTATGAGGCCTTGTATGGGAGGCGGTGTCGGTCTTCGGTGGGTTGGTTTGAGCCGGGTGAGGCTAGGCTATTGGGTATAGACTTGGTTGAGGATGCTTCGGAAATGGTTAAATACATTCAAGTTCGGCTTCACATAGCCCAATCTAGAAAGAAGGGTTGTACAGATCAGAAGGGCCGCGATGTTGCATTCATGGTTGGGGAGCGGGTCTTACTCAAGATTTCGCCCACGAAGGGTGTTATGAGGTTCGGAAAGAAGGGCACATTGAGCCCTAGGTAAATCGAACCTTTTGAGATTCTTGAGAGCATTAGATAGGTGGCATACAGGCTTGCACTACCACCTAATCTAGCTATAGCTCATATAGTATTCCATGTTTCTATGCTCCGGAAGTATCACAGAAATCCATCTCATGTGTAGAATTTCAGACCAGTCTAGTTGGACAAGGATTTGCCTTATGTTGAGGAGCCGGTGGCCATTTTGGACAGGTAGGTTGGAAAGTTGAGGTCGAAGAGCAATGCTTCAATGAAGGTACAGTGGAGGGGTCAACTCGAGGAAGCGACTTGGGAGACCGAGCATGATATGCGTAGCCATTATCCACATCTTTTCACCACTTCAGGTATGTCCCTATACTCGTTCGAGGACGAACATTTGTTTTAAGGGGGGGGATGTAATGACCTGTCCGGCCGTTTTGAGTATTTTAGCCCCGTGAAACTTCTTAGGCTAAACGTTAGGGATTTGAAAAGCGATTTGAGGTCAGATTTGAGTAATTCTTGTATGGTTAGACTCATTATCGAATTAGTGTTCGTATTTTGTAATTTTGGTCGGGTTGCGAAACGTAGGCCTGGGTTGACTTTTTGAGTTGACTTTTTATTTCTTTGCAAGATCGTAATTTTATTATTCGAAATAGTTTACTATAGTTTATATTCATGGTATGAAGTTCTTTTGGCTAAATTTGAGTTGTTCGAAGTTGGATAATCAAGAGAAAGGCCTACTAGTGGTTTGAGTTAGCGTATTTCGAGGTAAGTGTCTTGCCTAACTCTGTATGGGGAAATTTTCTCGTAGGATTGGTGTTATTTGTGATAACTGTGATGTGTGAAGCCGTGTACGCAAGTTGACGAGTGTGTGCATGGGCTAAATGTGGAAATTACCGGTTTTAGCTCCTTCCATGCCTTAATTGAGTTATCTTATCATGTTATATTCATCATCATTTGTCTTTAAATTTAATATTCATTTATGTGTTCTTAAACCTCAAATAGCACCATTCAGCTTTCCTCGACTTGCGTGCAAAGTCTGTAAAATTATTTTTGGAAAGTTTTTATGTGAAAAATTGATAAAAATATAAAATAGTTATTCAAAACTCATTTGAGTTGACTTCGGTCAATGTTTTGAGATAACGGTTCCGGCTCAGTGCTTTGACAGTACTCGGAATTTAATTTGGAGGTCCCTACCTTGAGTTATCGCCATTTGTTGAAAATTTGATATTCGAAAGCTTATAGATTCCAAAGTTTGACCACGGATTTTACTTTACTGATATCGGGGTTGGAACATGATTCTGGAAATTTGAATAGCTACATTAGGTCATTTATGACTTGTGCGCCAAATTTGAAGTCATTCGGGATTCGTTTAATATATCGGAACGAGTTTTGTGAATTGAAGAGTTTAAAACTCAAAAGTTCGAATCGATGTGTGAATTGTAATTTTGATGTTATTTGACGTGATTTGAGACCCTAAGTAAGTTCGCGTTATGTTACGGGACTAGTTGGCATAATTGGACGAGGTCCCGAGTGGCTCGGGTAAGTTTCGGAAGTGTTTCAGGTCAATTTTGTAAAAATTGGCAGGTCTGGCTCTAGTTTCTCGCACCTACGAATCTTGCAGCGCAGGTGCGTTGCCGCTTCTGCTGAGAACTTGTTGCTTCTACGAATTTGGGAGCCTTGGCAGCCAGCTCGCTTCTGCAGCATGACGATCGCAAATGCGGAAGGTACAACTTTTGCGGCTCCTTCATGCGCTTCTGCGCAGCCGCAAATGCAGCCTAATTTTTGCAAATGCGGACACCAGCTTGGCAAGCTATTTCATAGATTCAAGCTTTTTCTCGCAAATGCGAGCTCGCAGATGCAGCACTTGTGCCCGCAGATGCAAAAGAGCCTCGACATAACCCATAAAATTGGGAGTTATCCATTTACTCATTTTTGAGATTTAAGTTTCGGATTTGGGCAATTTCAAAGGGGGTTTTCACGACTTCGAACTGGGTAAGTGTTCTTTATCATATATTAATTATATTTGATAAATACATGGTTACATTTATTGTTTATTTCGAATTTAAATGGAGGAATATGAGACTTTTGTAAAACTTTTCAAAAACGAAAAGTTAGGATTTGAAGGCCCATTTAACATTGGTATTTGATAATATTTGTATGGTTGGACTCGTCGTAGAATGAGTGTTCAGATTTCGTAAGTTTTTCCGATATTAGAGACATGGACCCCACTGTAAATGTTTCAGATAAATTTCAGATTTTAATTCAGAAAATTAGTAATTCCATGTGGTATTAATTCCTACAAATCGTGTTGAGTATATTGAATTGTTTGTGACTAGATTTGAAGCTTTCAGACACTAATTCGCGAGGCAAATGTGTATTAGAATCTTGATCTGGTTGCAAATCGAGGTAAATGTCATGGTTAACCTTGACTTGAGGGAGTAGGACTTATTTGTCTATTGGCTACTTGATTTAATGTGCGGGTACAACGTATATGTGAGGTGATGAATACGTATGCATTGTGGTTGAGTCAAAGCATGCGGGTGGAATTTTGCTATTGTGAAAAATAATCTCATGGAATTTTTCATGAGATTATTGCTAGTTTAATTATTTTTGAATATTTTGGAAGTTGTGGTCGGTATTCAGGTATTGAATTGATTGATAAGTATATATCCCCGCATTTAAATACTCTTCCAAATTTATATTATTATTTTCATGGTAAGGAAGAGTGTAAAAGCACGAAGGGTAATATCGTGCCATTTATATTATTTATATTATCCTTGTCATGGTGAGAAAGATTGTAAAAGCACGAAGGGTGATGTCGTGCCATTTTCAAAGAGAGTTAAAGCACGATGGGTGATGCCGTGCCAGAAGAGAGTAAAGCACGAAGAGTGATGCCGTGCCAGAAGAGAGTTAACGAATGAAGGGTGATGCCATTCCAATTATTATTATTTATTTATCAATTTATGGGAAGAATGAGAGTAAAAGCATGAATGGTGGTGACGTGCCATTTCATATTATCAGCTGCTCATTTTATTGTTGATGAATTAATTGGCTGCTACATGACACTTCTCCTGCTAAAATTACTATATCATCCCCTTCGCACGTTCCCTCCCAAATTTATAAATTGTTATTTATTGTGCTATTGTTGCTTCGTATTTGTATATACTTGTACAAGTTGTTTACGTACGTGTCTTGTCATAGCCTCGTCAGTAATTCGTCAAGGTTAGGCTCATCACTTACGGAGTACATGGGGTCGGTTGTACTCATACTACACTTCTGCACTTCTTGTGTAAGTTTTGGAGTTGATCCCAACAAAGTACGGAGAGGAGACTTGAGGTATAACTACACAGCGTTTGAAGTCCCCTTCTATCTTATCTTAGTTGTGTATTATCTTTCAAACAATTTGAATTTTATTCAGACCTTTATTTGTATTATTCTAGTAGCTCGTGCACTTGTGACACCAGATTCGGGGATGTATTTTAAGGATTCGGTAGTTATGGTCTTCCGCACTTTATTTTAGTAATTGACTTCCGTTTAATTTTATTCGTTTAAAAACGATTAAGATTATTCTAACGTTGTCTTTCCTAGAAAGTTAAATGTTATGCGCCATCACGGTCCCGAAGGTGGGAATTGCGGGTCGTGACAAGTTGGTATTAGAGTACTAGGTTACTTAGGTCTCACGTCTCACGAGCAAGCTTAGTAGAGTCTGAAGGATCGGTATGGAAATGTTTGTACTTATCTTTCCAAGGCTATGAAGTTTAGGAACAATGTCACTTCTTTCTTATTCTGTCGTGCAATACTATTCTATCACCAATGATTGAACCATTATATTTTTATTCTCTCACAGATGGTGAGAACACGTAATATATCTACCGACAGATAGGGACCAGAGCCCCTAGTGGCAACTATGACCAGGGGTAGAGGCCGAGGTCGTGCAAAGAGGCCAAGGCAAAGGCAGAGGTAGAGATCAAGCTAGAGCTCAAGTAGCAGTACCTATAGTGGAGCCTCAGGTGGATCTTTAGGAGGACGTTCCGGTTCAAACTGTACCCGTTGGACTAGTTCAGGTCCCGGAATGATTCATAGCTACTCCAGTGCTTCAGGACGCTCTAGTCCGTTTGGTGAGTCTTATAGAGGGCGTGGCCTAGAATGGTACATTTCCAGTGGCACCAGCAGTCTTACAGGCTGAGTGAGGAGAACAGACTCCCACCACTCCCGCTCCGGAGTAGATGGCTCCCCAGTATCAGGCTTCAACATCCCCACCAGTTAGGGTAGTCCAGCAAGTTGTTGCGGCACAGGACGGTGATAGGCCCGCCATGTCTTCTGAGGCTTTATTGAGGTTGGATAAGTTTACTAAGCTCTTTCCAGTTCACTTCAGTGGTACACCTTCTGAGGACCCACCAGATTATCTTGACCGCTTCCATGAGGTGTTGCGGAACATTGGTATAGTTGAGACCAATGGGGTCGATTTTGCTGTATTTTAGATTACGGGTTCCACCAAAAGGTGATGGAGAGATTGTATGTTGACCAGACCAGCTGGGTCACTTGCACTGACTTGGGATCAGTTCTCATGGCTATTTCTAGAGACGTTTCGCCCTATCACATTGAGAGAGGATTACCGCAGGCAATTTGAGCGTCTCTAGTAGGGCAATATAACTATTACTCAGTACGAGACCCATTTTGTGGATCTAGCCCGTCACACTCTCCTTTTACTTCCTACTGAGGGAGAGAGAGAGAGTGAGCAGGTTTATTGATGGACTCACTCACCCTATCACGCTTCAGATGGCCAAGGAGACCAGAAGTGAGATCCCCTTTTCAGGTGGATGCTAATGTTGCTAGGAGGATCGAGATGGTTCTTGCACAAGAAAGAGGGCAGGGGTCTGATGAGAGGCTTCATCAATTTGGTGGGTTCAGTGATGCTTCGTCTAGTAGTAGGGATAATTTTGGTAGAAGCCATCCTCCCAGGCAATTTCATTCAGTGCTCTAGGTATCCCACAATGCTTTAGGTGGTTACGACCCTCATGTGTCTCATTTTGACTAGCTAGCTTATAGTGCACTACCAGCTCCTATTAGTGCACCTACGATCCGGAGTCATTAGAGTTGTTATCCTGGTCGACATGGCCAGTTCCAACGTCACCCGACACAACAGTCGAGCTCCTGTTATACTTTTGGTGATTCGAGGCATATTGCTAGATTCTTGCCCCAAGACTCATGGTAGCATACAACAGCAGGGTTCTCGTGCTATGATTCCAGCACCAATTGTTCTGCCACCCACCCAGCTAGCTAGGGGCAGGGGTCAGACAGCTAGATGTGGAGGTTAGGTCGTTAAAGGTGGAGGCCAACCAGTTAGAGGCCGTCCCAGGGACGCGGTTTAGAGTGGTGAGGCCCAGCCATAATTTTATGCTTTTCTATCTAGGCCTAAGGCCCAGTCATTCGATGTCGTGATCACAAGTATTGCTCCAGCTTGCCTTGTAGATGCTTCAGTTCTATTTGCTCCAGGATCTACTTATTCCTATGTGTCCTCCTACTTAGCTTCATATTTGGTTGTGCCTCGTGATTCTCTGATTGCTTCCGTGTGTGTGTACACACAGGTGGGCAATTCTGTTGTGGCAGATCATGTCTATCGTTTGTGTGTGGTTACTATTTTGACTCTCGAGACTAGCGTGGATCATCTACTTCTTGATATGGTAGATTTTGATGTCATCTTGGGTATGGATTGGCTATTACCTTATCATGCTATATTAGATATTCATGCCAAAACAGTGACCTTAGCCATGCTAGGGTTGCCTCAATTAGAGTGGAAAGGGATTCCTGGCCATTCTACCAACAGGGTTATCTCCTATGTGAAGGCTCGACGTATGGTCGAGAAGGGTTGTCTAGCTTATTTGGCTCATATTCGCGATTCTAGTAGGGATGTTCCTTCTATGGATTCGGTCCCAGTTTTCCATGAGTTTCCAGATGTATTTTCTATAGATTTACCGGGGATGCCACCCGACAGAGATATTGACTTCTGTATTGATTTGGCTCCGGGCACCTAGTCCATTTCTATTCCACCATACCGTATGGCCCCACCTGAGTTGAAGGAACTAAAATAACAATTATAATAATTTCTTGATAATGGCTTCGTTAGACCTTGTGTCTCACCCTAGGTTGCACCAGTATTATTTGTAAAGAAGAAAGATGGTTCAATGCGGATGTGGATAGATTATCGGCAGTTGAACAAGGCTACAATCAACAATAAGTATCTGTTGCCAAGAATTGATAACTTATTCGATTAGCTTCAGGGTGACAAGTTGTTTTCAAAGATTGATTTGAGGTCTAGTTACCATCAGTTGAAGATTAGGGCATCCGATGTCCCTAAGACAGCTTTTCGGACTCGTTATGGGCATTACAAATTCTTAGTGATGTACTTTGGGCTGACAAATGCTCCAGCAGCATTTATGGATTTGATGAACCAGGTATTCAATCCCTATTTGGATACTTTGTGATTGTATTCATTGATGATATCTTAATTTACTCCAACAGTCGAGAGGAGCATGAGCAGTATCTTCGGAGTGTGCTTCAGACTTTAAAAACTAATCAGTTATATGCCAAATTTTCAAAATGTGAAGTTTGGTTAGATTCAATGGCCTTTTTGGGGCATGTAGTATCGGCTGAAAGCATAAAAGTGGATCCTAAGAAGATTGAGGTTGTTCAGAATTGGCCTAGACTTACTTCAGCTACATAGATCCGATGTTTTTTGGGTTTGGAAGGTTATTATGGAGGGGTTTTCATCTATAGAATCCCCACTGACTAAATTGACCCAGAAGGGTTCCCCATTCAGATGGTCAGACGAGTGTGGGTGAAGCTTTCAGAAGCTCAAGACTGCTTTGACTATGGCACAAGTGTTGGTATAACCCATAGGTTCAGGATCTTATACGGTGTATTGTGATGCATCTCGCGTTGGGCTTGGTGAAGTATTGATGCAAGATAGCAGGGTGATTGCATATGCGTCGCGACAGTTTAAAGTTCACAAGAAGAATTATCTTGTTCATGACTTAGAATTGGCAGCCATTGTTCATGCGCTAAATATTTGGAGGCATTACCTTTACGGTGTCTCGTGTGAGGTATTTACGGATCATCGTAGCCTATAGTATATGTTCAAACAAAAAGATCTCAATTTGAGGCAGAGAAGATGGTTGGAGCTCCTTATCAAAAACAAAGACGGTTGGTGTTGTTGAAAGACTATGATATCACCATTTTGTATCACCCAGGAAAGGCCAATGTGGTGGCCAATTCTTTGAGTAGAAAGGCTGTGAGTATGGGTAGCCTTGCGTATATTCCGGTTGGTGAGAGTCTGTTAGCTGCAGATGTTGAGACTTTGGCCAATCAGTTCTTGAGGTTAAATATTTCAGAGCCCAGTCAGGTTCTAGCTTGCACAGTCGCTCGGTCTTCTTTATATGAGCGTATCAGATAGCGACAGTATAATGATCCTCATTTTATTGTCCGTAAGGACACAGTGTGGCACGGTGGTTCCAAGCAGGTTACTGTGAGGAAAGATGGAGTTCTACGGATGCATGGTCGTATTTGTGTGCCTAATGTAGAGGGGCTTCTTGAATTAATTCTTGAAGAGGCCCACAGTTCTCGATATTCCATTCATCCAGGTGCCGCCAAAATGTATCAAGATTTGCGGCAACATTATTGGTGGAGGAGAATGAAGAAGGATATAGTTGCATATGTAGCTCGACGTCTAAATTGTTAGCAAGTCAAGTACGAGCATCAGAGACCTGGTGGTTTGCTTCAGAAGTTAGAAATTCTTGAGTGGAAGTGGGCGTGTATCATTATGGATTTTGTTTTCGGGCTCCCATGGACTTAGAGAAAGTTTGATGCAGTATATGTCATTATGGACAGGTTGACCAAGTCAACACATTTCATTCCATTAGCAGTTATATATTCTTCAAAGCGGTTAGCGGAGATTTACATTCTCGAGATTGTACGCCTTCACAGTGTTCTCGTGTCTATCATTTCTGATTGAGGTACCCTATTCACATCGCACTTCTGGAGGGTTGTACAGCGTGAGTTGGGCACGCGGGTTTAGTTGAGTACATCATTTCATCTTCAGACAGACGAACATTCCGAGCGCACTATTCAGATATTGGAAGATATGCATCGTGCTTGTGTTATAGACTTTGGAGGTTCTTGGGATCAGCTCTTGCCACTTGCGGACTTAGCCTATAATAACAGCTACCAGTTGAACATTCAGATGGCTCCATATGAAGCATCATACGAGAGGCGGTGTCATTCACCAGTTGGCTAGTTTCAATCGGGAGAGGCTCGGTTGTTGGGTACCAATTTGGTACAAGACGCATTGGATAAGGTCAAGATTATTCAGGATCGACTTCACACAACTCAGTCTTGCGGCTTGACGATCGCAAATGCAAAAGTTATCGCTTCTGCGGCTCCTTCTTGCTCTTCTGCGCAACAAAAAATGTGGCCCAACTTCCACAGATGTGAACACTAGCTTGGCAAGCTATTTCGCAGATTAGAGATTTTTCTCGCAAATGCGAGCTCGCATATGTGGCACTTGTTCCAGCAGATGCGAAAAAGCCTTAACAGAACCCATAAAATCGGGAGTTATCCATATTTACTCATTTTTGAGTTTTGAGTTTCGGATTTGGGTGATTTCAAAGGAATTTTTCACGACTTCGAACTGGGTAAGTGTTATTTACCATATATTGATTATATTTCATAACTCCATGGTTAAATTCATCGTTTATTTTGTATTTAAATGGAGGAAGATGAGACTTTTGTAAAACGTTTCAAAAATACAAATTTAGGATTTGAAGGCCCATTTGACATTGGAATATGATAATTTTTTTATAATTTGACTCATCTCGGAATGGGTGTTTGGATTTCATAAGTTTTTCTGAGATTCGAGATGTGGGCACCACTATGAATTTTGAGATGAATTTCAGATTTTAATTCAGAAAATTAGTAATTCTGTGTGGAATTAATTCCTACTAATCGTGTTGAGTATATTGAATTATTTGTGACTAGATTTGAAGCTTTTAGACACTAATTCGCGAGTCAAAGGTATATTGGAATCTTGAGTTGGTTGCAAATCGAGGTAAGTGTCGTGGTTAACCTTGACTTGAGGGAGTAGGACTTATTTGTCTATTTTTTACGTGATTCAATGTGCGGGTTCAACGTATATGTGAGGTGATGAGTACTTGTGCGTTGGGGTTGAGTGAAAGCATGCGGGTGCAATTTGATTATTGTGAATAATTTCTTATTTAATTAAGATATTTCTGGTTAAGTTATTATTGTTTATTTTATCATTTTTCATGAGATTATTGCTAGTTTAATTATTGTTCAATATTTTTGAAGGTGAGGTCGGTATTCTGGTATTGAATTGATTGATAAGTATATATCCCCGCATTTAAATACTCTTACGAATTTATATTATTATTTTCATGGTAAGGAAGAGTGTAAAATCACGAAGGGCGATGCCATGCTATTTATATAATTTATATTATCCTTGTCATGGTGAGAAAGAGTGTAAAATCACGAAGGGTGATGTTGTGTCATTTTCAAAGAGAGTTAAAGCACAAAGGGTGATGTCCTGCTGGAAGAGAGTTAAGCACGAAGGGTGATGTCGTTCCAAAAGAGAGTTAAAGCACGAAGGGTGATGTCGTGCCAATTATTATTATTTATTTATCAACTTATGGGAAGAATGAGAGCAAACTTACGAAGGGTGGTGCAGTGCCATTTCATATTATCAGCTACTCATTTTATTGTTGATGAATTAATTGACTGCTACGTGACACTTCTCCTGCTGAAATTACTATATCATCCCTCTTCGCATGTTCCCTCCCAAATTTATAAATTGTTATTTATTGTGCTATTGTTGCTTCGTATTTGTATATACT
>AWOL01S0011197.1:52529-64281 GCA_000715115.1 Nicotiana otophora | reverse complement strand
GAATAAGACAAGTGCACGAAGGTATTACCGTGCCATTCGATGTGATATGTTGAATATATTTCTCACATCAGGAAAGTTAAATTAGGTGTCACATGATGACTTTTACTTGAAAGAATTATATTCGAAAGGTATTTACTGGAAAGAATTATATTTGAAATATATTTACTTGAAAGAATTATATTTGAAAGATATTTATTTGAAATAATTATATTCGTAAGATATATATTTGAAGGAAGTATATTCGGAATATATTTAATTGTAGGGATTACATTCTAAAGATTTTTATTTGAAAAACTTATAGATAAAAGATGTATATTTTGAAGGACCTGATTAATTGGTCGTACTTGTGTTTATTATTCGTTTGAGCAATATTTATGGTGTTCTTGCTGCCTTGCTGTTTAAATCACTAGTTGATTGGTGTTGTTATTACTGTTATTTGCTTTCTATTATTTTTGTATGCTATATTGCACAGGTTATTTGACTAGTGAGCGTCTTGACTGTACCTCATCACTGCTCCACCGAGGTTAGTCCTGATACTTACTGGGTACCGACCGTGGTGTATTCATACTACACTTTTTCATATTTTTGTGCAGAGCCAGGTATTGGAGATATCGGATTCGGATAGAGATTAGAGTATGATCGCAAGGATTCAAGGTAGGACTGCTTGGTCGCCACAGTCCCTTGGAGTCTTTCCATTTAATTGTAGTGTTAATTTCTCATTCGAACAGTATTGTATATTTGACCCTCGAGATAGCTCCATGTATTCAGTTAGAGTTTGTGACTCTGTATTACCAGTCTTGCGAGGTTGTTATAATTATTTCCGTTATGTGTTTTGATTATATATTTAAAACAAAGGGGGGCTTAAATTCTAATTGTAATCAGCTTACTTAATCTTAAAGACTAAGTGCCATCACGACGCCTGTGATGGGATTTTGGGTCGTGACAAGTTTGTATCAGAGCTCTAGGTTCATAGGTTTTACGAGTCATGAACGATTTTAGTAGAGTCTTGCGGATCGGTACGGAGACGTCTGTACTTATCTTCGAGAGGCTATAGAACTAGTCGAAAAAATTCCACTTCTTTCATTCCTTATCATGCGGCATTTATTCAGCTTGAAGCATATATCTTATGTTATTTTGCATCCACTCATGTATGAAATTGCGCATTCGGTATCAACTATGCGCCAACGGTTCATGATACTACATAGGGGTTATAAGGGAGCCAGGGTTGCTCAACCATTGTTACCACATGTCGTCCAGATCGAGTAATCGGAAGTATTGAGAGATCATTCAGTTGTGCACATGGGGGTGGAGCAGGTTCTGACATCTGGTTGATAAGTACGATCTTAAGAAGGTTTAATTAGCTGCCTAATCATCACAATCGTGGTAGGGTAATGAGGTGGATGTAGATCTAAAGATAGTTGGTGGTATTAGAGACTGTGGTTCATATGGGATTTCTATTTAGCGAAGAGTACATACTAGTAGCCAAGCCACTGGAGGAAGCGAGTTTAACTGTCACGAGGATGACATGCGTCAAATAAATGGCTTGAGGTGTCTTATGATCGATGTCGTACGAGCGATGAAGGTTAGTATTATGGATCATCGGAATGTGTCCTATGGCTTCGCGCCAAGTGAGGGGAGTCTACCATCAACGATTAGATTGTGAGGTCATGTGCTATATCAATTTTGGCATGAGATGTATTTATGTGTTATTGAAAGGTTCTCCGAAACTCGTATATGATTAAGAGTTGAGATTTGTATGGGATAATGACGGGAATTTTGGTATTCCCCCATCCTTAATAATTCTATATTTCAGTATTAGCAGGGTCATGGAAATAATTTTATAATACTCGGAGTGCTCCAGTAAGATCTTTTAATGCACCACTGACATAGGGTTCCTATAATGGTAATTCTAGTTACCTGGCACAAATGAGCAGCCGAACCTGCAGAGGGGTTGTTATCAGTGTGGTGATACTAGGCATATCATGAGAGATTATCCCAGACTTGGAAGAGGCGGGTTCATTAGAATACTCATGATATAGGCTTTATTCCAGTTACTACCCCACATGCACAGTCAGTTAGGGGTGGAGGATATGCCGGTAAAGGGGCGCCCTAGAGGGGGAGGTCCAACCCGTTGATATAATTGATATGGTATGGTTGGGGCCGCTACACCAGATGGTGTCGTTATAGGTATGATTTAATTCATAATAGAGGAGCATTTTTCTTAGTTCGATTTAATTCTAATTATCGAGGTGATACCTCCTATCATGCTCCATGTATGGCGAGTTAGTTATTTTGTACACCACTCATGTGTTTATCCATGTTAGGAGAGTTGATGGTGTTAGCCCGTGTCTAGCATTTTGTTTTGTACACTATTGAGGGCTAAGAGTCCAAAAGTTACTTTTACTTACTCACTACAGTGCGTTTTGATATAAATTCGAGATAGTTTGATTACTATTTGTGAATTATATGCCCTACCTGTATGGGGGTTCATTGTGTGTTGTGAAATTATTTCACAAAATTTATAAATTAAAAAAGAAAAAAGAAAAAAGAAAGGGAATGGAAAATTTTCAATTGGTACAATGTGCAAAATACTTGTGATGCAGAGTTGAGGACGGGATCCTCACAAATTTTATATGATATGAAATATTTAAATCGGGATATAAGCCACGGTGGAAGTTATATAAGGACGAGGTCCTTGTGATGAAAATTTATGTGTTTAAATTCTCCCTTTGTGAAATTTAAATTTGTACTATAGTGTTAATTGGGAGTCATGTATGTTAGGTTTATTTGATAACTCGTTTATGTGTTATTGTGCATATTTAACTGTATTCATGTTGTAATTATTGAGTTTTAGCCCATGAGGTGAATACCCAGGTGGCGTTAAATGTGACTAATTAAGTCGGGTAAATAGTTATGAGGTTTTCATGCCTCACGTTTTGTTGTTAGTGTTGTGAAAATTCGAAATAAGGTTCTGGTTATTATGAGGTTACTCACTATAGTGGGTTTTGATTTACATTCGGGATAGTTTGATTAATATTTGTGAATTATATGCCCTACCTGTATGGGGGTTCATCGAGTGTTGTGAAATTGTTTCACGAAATTTATAAATTAAAAAAGAAAAAAGGAATGGAAAAATTACAATTGGCACAATGTGCAAACTACTTGTGATGTAGAGTTGAGGACGAGATCCTTACAATTTTTATATGATGTGAAATATTTAAATCAGGCTACAAGATGGAAGTTATATAAGGACGAGGTCCTTGTGATGAAAATTTATGTGTTTAAATTCTCCCTTTGTGAAATTTAAATTTGTACTATAGTGTTAATTGGGAGTCATGTATGTTAGGTTTATTTGATAACTCGTTTATGTGTTATTGTGCATATTTAACTGTATTCATGTTGTAATTATTGAGTTTTAGCCCATGAGGTGAATACCCAGGTGGCGTTAAATGTGACTAATTAAGTCGGGTAAATAGTTATGAGGTTTTCATGCCTCACGTTTTGTTGTTAGTGTTGTGAAAATTCGAAATAAGGTTCTGGTTATTATGAGGTTACTCACTATAGTGGGTTTTGATTTACATTCGGGATAGTTTGATTAATATTTGTGAATTATATGCCCTACCTGTATGGGGGTTCATCGAGTGTTGTGAAATTGTTTCACGAAATTTATAAATTAAAAAAGAAAAAAGGAATGGAAAAATTACAATTGGCACAATGTGCAAACTACTTGTGATGTAGAGTTGAGGACGAGATCCTTACAATTTTTATATGATGTGAAATATTTAAATCAGGCTACAAGATGGAAGTTATATAAGGACGAGGTCCTTGTGGTGAAAATTTATGTGTTTAAATTATCCCTTTGTGAAATTTAAATTTGTACTATAGTGTTAATAGGGAGTCATGTCTGTTAGGATTATTTGATAATTCTTTTATGTGTTATTGTGCATATTTAACTGTATTCATGTTGTAATTAGTGAGTTTTAGCCCACGAGGTGAATGCCCAGGTGGCGTTAAATGTGAATCATTAAGTCAGGTAAATAGTTATGAGGCTTTCATGCCTCACGTTTTGCTGTCAGTATTGTGAAAATTTAAAATGTGGTTTTGGTTAATATGAGGTTAATTGACGATGCTGGAATTAATTATGAACATCCGTTATGATCAGAGATGTGGTTATGGGCATACGTATGATGTATGCGTGGGCAAGAGGTGCTACAACCGGTTTAGACTAATACCGTGTGTTGATGTGAAAAATCAAGCCTTTTGGAAATATTTGGAGTATAAGAAATTAGTTTTAAAATTTATAAATGTGGATAAAAGAAATAATCTCAACTGAGATAGTGTTGTCGGACCATGTAAAAATTTTAGTGACGTGGACTCACCACGAGTAGGTGTGTAATACTACACTCAGCAATTTGATAACCTCAGAATAATTCTTGCCATGTTCGAAGAAGAACGTTTGTTTTAAGAGGTGGAGAATGTGATTACCCGATAGGTCATTTTTAATTTTAACCTTCATTGATGTATTACGGGACCTCAAATAGCTCCATTCAACCTTCCTCGATTTGCATGCGCAATCCGTATCATTTTCTGAAAAGTATTTATGTGAAAACCCAAAGAAAATGTGAAATTTTGCCTTTAAAACTCATTTGAGTTGACTTTGGTCAATATTTTGAGCAAACGAACTCAGATTAGTGTTTTGACAGTTCCGGTGGGTCCGTATCATGATTTGAAACTTGGGCGTATGCCCGAAATCAATTTTGGAAGTCCCTAGCTTGAATTATCGCCATTTAACGGAAACTAAAAATTTAAAGGTTTAAAGAATTTCTAAATTTGATCATAATTGGATTTTTGTTGATATCGGGTTTCGATTTGGATTCCGAGAGTTTGCTCAGCTTTATAATAATATTTATGACTTATGTACAAAATTTAAAGTTATTCCGAGGTGTGTAGGCACGCTTTCCGTTAGGTTTTGAAAAACAAACAAAAGGTTTGATTTTGTAAAGCTTGAATTTCTAGAGTTTGACCAAATATGTGACTTTTGAGCAAACATACTCTGGAATGGAATTTTAATGATTCCAATAGTTTTGTATGGTGATTTCGGACTTAGGCGCATGTCCGTATTTGGATTTGGATATCCGTAGGACAATTCGGCGCATTTTGGCGAAAGTTGGAAAATAGAATATTTTGAAACGTTTGACCGAGAGTTGATTTTATTGATATCGGCATAAAAATTCAATTCTAGAAATTGGAACAACTCCATTATGTCATTTATGACTTGCATGCAAAAATTAGGGTCATTCCAGACTGATTTGATAGGTTCATCATCGAATATAGAATTTGGAATTCGTTAGTTTTTATTAAGCTTGAATTGTGTGTGATTCACATTTTTAGCATTGTTTGATATGATTTGATACCTCAACTAAATCCATAATATGTTTGGAGATTTATTGGTGTGTTCGGACGGTGTCCCGAGGGGCTCGGGTGAGTTTCAGAGTGGTTTCGGGTCATTTTTAACTGTTGGTTTTTGATAGTAATGTGCAAAATTTCTAATGCGCAGAGCTGATTTTGGAAGCTTATATCTCAAAATCTACAAAGAATCTGGCAATTATCAAAACATGAAAGTTGTAGCCCTTTGATTCTAGTTTCCATAATGATAAACCATGCATCCTTTGGACATTTGTACAGAAAGTTATGATCAACTGACTGAAGGCTAATACTGCAGATTTTGGCTACAACAGTGTGTATAGCCAGTAATTTCTATTGTATAGGAGAGCTTATATCTTGCAATCTATAAGAGTTGGGCGATGAGAAAAACTTGAAAGTTGTGCCCTTTGAGTTTAGTTTCTAGAAATATATACTGTTTGGCAGTTGGAGTTGGGTAAAAATTATTATGGTTGACACACTATAGGCTATTTGAGAAGAGTTTTTGGAAGAGTTTGGTTTTTTGAGCATAAGCATGTAATGATTCAACGGTCCATTTTTTGTTCTAGAGATCGAAATTTGATTTCGAGACTTCCGAATGTGTAATGACCCGGCCAGTAATTTTAAAAGTTGTAGCTCTATTCTCCTATTTACTACTCATTCTATGCTTTATAACTATTATGTGACTTGCCGAGGTAGTCGGTTCGTGTCCGGAGAGATTTTAGAATGAATTGGAATACTTCGTTTTAAAGATTAAAACTTAAGTTGAAAAGGTTGGTTGTATGTCGACCTATGTGTAAACGACCGCGTAATAAAATTTTGATGATTCCAATAGCTCCGTATGGTGATTGTGGACTTAGGAGCATGTCCGAAAAATTATTTGGAGGTCCGTAGTTAAATTAGGCTTGAAATGGTTAAAATAGGAATTTAAGTTTGGAAGTTTGACCGGGAAGTTGACTTTTTGATATCGGGATCGGAATCCAATTCAAAAAATTTGAATATCTTTGTTATGTCATTTATGACTTGTGTGCAAAATTTGAGGTCAATCGGAAGTGATTTGATAGGTTCTGGCGTCATTTGTAGAAATTTGAAGTTTCAAAGTTCATTAGGCTTGAATCTATGTATGATTCGTGTTTTTAGTGTTGTTAGATGTGATTTGAAGAGTCGATTAAGTTTGTATGATGTATTAGGACTTGTTGGTATATTTAGTTGAGGTCCCGGGGGCCTCATGTGAGTTTCGGATGGTTAACGGATCAAAACCGTGGACTTAAACAGCTGCTAGAATTTTCTGATATCTGTATCTGGTTTCCTTATACGCGATCGGATGAACGTGTCTGCGATCGCGTAGGATTAGTAGGACAGTGGAGGTTTTGTTCAATGCAATCACGTGGGGATATATGCAATCGCGTAGGGTTAATTGGGGGCTGCTGAGGTTTGTTCTACGCGATCGCGTGAAGAGGGATGTGATCACGTAGCTCTAGGATTATTTGACTCGCGAATGTGTGGCTATGGTTGCGTTCGCGTAGAGTAAGTGTAGCAGAAATGGAGGTCACGCGTTGTTCTATGCCATCGCGTGAAGAAGGTTGCGATCGCGAAGAGATGGGAATTCTGTGCTTTTCCATCGCGTGGGGATATACGCGATTGCGTAGAGTTAATTTGGGCAGTGGAACAATTGTGCATCGCGATCGCATGTTATTCTTCACGATCGCTTAGAGCAAATGACTGGGCAGAGAGTTTAAGTTCTGAAAATGGGACTTCTTCCCAGTTTTCAATTTTTATCGATTTGGAGCTCGGATTGAGGTGAGTTTTGGGAGATATTCAGAGGAAACAATGGGGTAAGTGTTCTTAACTCAATATTGGTTAAATTACGCGAATCCATGGTTGTTTTTCTCATTTAATGGGTGAATTAAGTTGGAAACATTTATAAACCCTCTTTGATAGATTTGAGGATTTGAGGGTCAAATTGTTATTGGAAATTAGTCATTTTCGTATGGTTAGATGCGTGGTTGAATGGGCGTTCATATTTCGTAACTTTCGCCAGATTCCGAGACGTGGGCTCCACGGGCGATGTTTGAGCTAATTTTGGATTTTATTGAAAAACGTAGTATTTTCTTATGAAATTGATTCCTATAATTTTTGTTGACTGCATCGAATTATTTTGGCTAGATTCGAGCCATTCAAAGTTAGATAATCGAGGAAAAGGCCTACTAGTAGATTAAATTGGAGCAAGTCGAGGTAAGTGACTTCTCTAATCTTGTGGGGGGGAAATTTCCCCTAGGATTGGTATTGATGTGATAATTGTAATGTGATGAAAGTCGTATACACAAGGTGACGAGTGTGTACACGGGCTAAATATGAAAGATTATGTTTTTAAATTGTGTAGATCGCCGTTGCATATTAATTAAATTACTTTTTCTTGTTATATTCTTCATCATTGATCTGATATATATATTTTAAATTGCTTGACCTTCCCTGCTAATTGTTTTTACCTGTTTAGCTGAAACTTGATTTCTTTTATTCTTTGCATTATTTGAACGTGGAATTTCTTTAGTTTAAATATTATTAATATGAAGTATTTGATATTTAAATTTGGAACTGAGGCAACGTATTAAAATTTTTTAAATATTATTTTTGCTGAGTTATTTATTCCAGAATATTTTGTGAGATTTTGTAGTCATTGTGATTGAGTCGTGAGCTCCCTATTGTGGAAAATATTGCTGATGTTGTTTATTTTGGCAAATTAAATTATTTGGGCACTTGAGGTGCAAATTGTGATATATTGTGATATTGATACGCATGTGGTGGTATAAGGTCTGAGTGTTGAAACACATGCAGTGAGATAATGGTGGCTTGATACGCGTGGCTAGTAGAGGAACTACTAGAAGTCATGCGGTGTGATAAGGGTGGCTAAAACGCGGGATGCTATTTCGGGGAAAATGTTTTCTTTAAAATAAATGTGAAGGCTCCCACGGTGATATAAGAAAATGAGATAATGTGAATTTATTTATGATCTGGGACTACGAGGCGGTACCTCGGGAGTGCCATTGTTGATATTGATTTATGGCCGCAGTTGCCTTTGATTATTGTTGTGATTTTATTAAAGTTGAAAAGAATTATGTTTTGTTCCCTTGAGGTATTAATTGCCATTAATTTGCGTAGTTAATTGGTGACTTACTACTTACTCGATTCATTTCCATTATCATTTTATTTTTATTATATTATTAAATATTTTACCTTGTCTTTTATTATTCCAGTAGGGCCTGACCTGACCTCGTCACTACTCTACCGAGGTTAGTCTTGGCACTTACTGGGTACCGCTTTGGTGTACTCATACTACGCTTCTGTACATCTTTTTGTGCAGATCCAGGTACATCTTACCAGCCCAGACATCAGTGAGCTACCTGTGTACGGAGACTTCGAGGTATATCTGCCAGCGTCCGTAGACTCCGGAGTCCCCTTCTATCCTTATTATGTTATTTCCTTATTTTCTTTAGACCTTGATGTATAAAGGCATTGAAGATAAATTCTTAGAAGCTTGTGACGTATTCCTATCGAATTTTGGGAGTTGTAAATATTTGAATTGCAGTTTCGTTTATTTTATATTTCTATTGTTATTTCTACATTGATAGGCTTACCTAGTCTTAGAGACTAGGTGCCATCACGATATCGTACAGAGGGAATTTGGGGTTGTGACAAGTTGGTATCAGAGCTCTAGGTTCATAGGTATTATGAGTCACAAGCAGGTTTAGTAAAGTCTTACGGATCGGTACAGAGACATCTGTACTTATCTTCGAGAAGCTATGGAACTGTTTGGAAATATTCATTTCTTTGATTCCTTATCGTGCGCATTTGTTGACTTCAAAATTTTAAATTATTATCTTTTTATTCTCTCACAGATGGTGAGGACACGCACAACTGGATCCGATGATCAGTCACCCGTGACCCCTATTGGAGCCGCAAGAGTCCAGGGTCGGGGCAGAGGCCGGGCCAGAGGCCAAAAAGGACCACATGGTGCGGCCAGAGCACCTACACAAGCTGCTGCAGTAGAGCCACCAGTAACTCCAGTTGGAGGCAGGCACTTGAGACGCCTGTTACTACTCCTGCACTTAAGGAGACTCTTGCCCAGTGTTTGAGCATATTTGGCACTCTAGCTCAGGCAGGGTTAATTCCACTTGCTCCCGCCACATCTCAGGTCGGGGGAGGAGCACAAACTCCCACCGCCCCTACTCCCGAGCCACGGGCCCAAGTTGACCATGCCCCAGAGGTTATACTAGTGCAACCATTTGTTCCAGTTCGGCCCGACGTTATGACAACAGTGTCAAATACGGAGAAGCTCAGGCTTTAGAGGTACAAAAAGTACCACCCTCCCACATTCAGTGGTTTAGCTTCACAGGATGCTAAGGGTTTTCTGGAGGAATGTCACTGTATCCTTCATACTATGGGTACAATGAATTCCAGTGGGGTTTCTTTCATGGCATTCCAGCTTAGAGGAGCAGCCTACCAGTGGTGGCAGGCATATGAGTTGGATAGTCCGGCTGAGGCAGCTTCACTCATATAGACTCAAATTTAAGATATGTTCTTAAGGGAGTATGTTCCTCAGAGTCTTAGAGATGCATGGTGCACAGAGTTTGAGCAGCTGCTCTAGGGTTCTATCACCGTGTCGGAATATTCGGTCTGATTCAGTGATTTGGCTAGGCATGCACCAGCCTTAGTTGCTACTGTTTGAGAGCGGGTTCGCAGATTTATTGAGGGTCTCCACCCTAGTATCAGATTCAGTATGGTCCGAGAACTAGATATGGACATCACATACCAACATGTGGTGTCAATTTCTAGGAGATTGGAAGGTATGCAAATCCGGGATAGGGAAGAGAGGGAAACTAAGAGACCACAAGATTCTGGCACATATAATAATTCTCGTGCCCCAACTGCAGCCCGTCATGGCAGAGGCTATGTGAGCTGTCCTATTCATTCAGCACTTCCACCTTCCAGTGGTATTACTACTACTCCAAGATCTCAGGTTCCATATTATGCACCGCTAGTGTCTATTGTACCTCCTGTACGGGGTGTTTTTAGCAGGCAGTCTAGTCGATCAGGCTCGATCCTGTCCCAGCAACCACGTCCTCCGAGGGCTTGTTTTGCGTGTGGTGACACTCGCCATATCATGAGAGATTGCCCCAGACTTATAATGGGTGAACCTCTACATATATCCCAGGCCCCAATTATTCCATAGGGCCCTCGAGCTTCTCAGACCATGATTACTGCATCAGTTGCCACTCCACCAGCACATCCATCCAGAGGTGGAGGTCGGACAAGTAGAGGTCACCCTAGAGGGGGAGGCCATGCCAGATATTATGCCCTTCCTGCTAGGACAGAGGCCGTTGCATCAGATTCTGTTATCCTAGGTATTAGTTTGGTCTGTCGTATAGATGCATCAGTCTTATGTGATCCAGGATCCACTTATTCTTACGTGTCATCTTATTTTACCCCGTATATGGGCGTATCCTGTGATTCCTAGAGCTCTTCTGTTTATGTATCTACACCCGTGGGTGAATCTATTATTGTGGACCACGTGTATCGGATGTGTTTGATTGTTATCAGTGGTTTTTAGACTAGAGTAGATTTATTATTGCTGAGTATGGTGGATTTCGATATTATTTTGGGCATGGACTGGTTGTCGTCCTATCACGCTATTCTTGATTGTTACGCCAAGACAGTGACTGGGATGACCCGATAGGTCATCTCATATTTTAGAACCTAATTCTACATTTCAAGGTCTCTAAAACCTCATCTTAGCCTTCCTCGATTTGCGTGCACAGTCCGAGTATTGGCCCGGAAGGCTTATATGTTAAAAACTTATAAATATAAGAATGTTTGATTAACAACTTCAGTTGAGTTGACTTTGGTCAATAATTTTGGTAAACGAGCCAGGATCCGTATTTTGACGGTCCCGGTGGGTCTGTATTGAAATATGGGACCTGGACGTATGCCCAGAATCGAATTCGGAGGTCCTTAGCTCGCGTTATGAATTTTTGATTAAAATTAAAATTCTAAAACTTTAATGGTTTTAAGAATTGGTTGATGTTTGGCCTTATTGATACCGGGTCTGTATTTTGGTTTCGGAGTCCGATATTGATCCAATATAATATTTATGACTTATCTGTGAAATTTGGTGAGACACAGAGTTGGTTTTACGTGATTCGGACATCCGGTTGTGAAAATAGTAATTTTAAAGCTTTCTTGAAAATTTCATTCGACTTGGTGTTCAATTCATAGTTTTAGGTGTTATATTGGTTATTTGATCGCGTGAGCAAGTTCATTTGATGTTTTAGAA
>AWOL01S0011197.1:20448-36357 GCA_000715115.1 Nicotiana otophora | reverse complement strand
CTTAAGGATACAGTTCAGCACGGTGATGCCAAGGAAGTCACTATTGGAGAAGACGATGTACTACGGATGTAGGGCAGGCTATGTGTGCCTAATGTGGACGGCTTGCGCGAGTTGATTCTCCAGGAGGCTCACAGTTCGCGGTACTCCATTCATCCAGGTGCTGTGAAGATGTATCAGGACTTGAGACAACACTATTAGTGAAGGCGGATGAAGAAAGACATAGTGGAATATGTAGCTCGGTGCCTAAATTATCAGCAGGTGAAGTATGAGCATCAGCGGCCAGGTGGGTTGCTTCAGAAGTTAGAGATTTCGGAGTGGAAATGGGAGCGAATACCTATGGATTTTGTTGTTGGACTTCCACAGACTCAGCAGAAGTTTGATGCAGTTTGGGTGATTGTGGATAGGCTGACCAAGTTAGCTCATTTCATTCTTGTGATACTATTCCGAGCAGTTGGCTCGAATCTATATTCTTGAGATTGTCAGACTTCATGGCGTACTGGTATCTATCATCTCTGACCGAGGTACGTAGTGTACATCACGGTTCTGGAGGGCAATACAGTGTGAGTTGGGTACTCGGGTAGAGTTGAGTACAACATTTCACCCTCAGACGGACGGGCAATCCGAACACACTATTCAAATACTTGAGGATATGCTTCGTGCGTGTGTGATAGATTTTGGGGGTGCTTGGGATCAGTTCTTACTACTTGCAGAGTTTGCGTTCAACAACAGTTACCAGTCAAGCATTCAGATGGATCCGTATGACGCCTTGTATGGTAGGCGTTGGTTTGAACCGGGTGAGACTAGGCTATTGGGTACAGAATTGGTTCAAGATGCCTTGAAAAGTTTACATTGATTCAGGATCGACTTCATACAGCCCAATATAGACAGAAGAGTTATATGTATCGGAAGGTTCGTGATGTTGCATTCATGGTTGGTGGGCGGGTCTTGCTCCGGGTTTCTCCTATGAAGGGTTTGATGAGGTTTGGGAAGAATGGCAAGTTGATCCCTAGGTATAGTGGACCTTTTGAGATTCTTGAGAGAGTTGGAGAGGTGGCTTACAGACTTGCACTACCACCTAGTCTCTTTGCAGTTCATCCGGTATTCCATATTTCTATGCTCCGGAAGTATCTTGACGATCCGTCTCATGTGTTAGACTTCAGTTCAGTTCAATTGGACAAGGATCTATCTTATGTGGAGGAACTAGTGGCTGGTTTGGACAACCAGGTTCGAAAGCTGAGGTCAAAGAACATTTCTTCCGTGAAGGTTCAGTGGAGGGATCATCCGATCGAGGAGGCGACTTGGGAGACCGAGTAGGATATGCGCAGCCATTATCCCCATCTTTTCACCACTTCAGGTATGTCTCTATGCTCGTTCGAGAACAAACAATTGTTTTAAGAGGGGAAAAATGTAACGACCCGGCCAGTTGTTTTAAAAGTTGTAGCCTCATTCCCCTATTTACTGCTCATTCTGTGCTTTATAACTGTTATGTGACTTGCCGGGGTTGTTGGTTTGGGTCTGGAGAGATTTTAGAATGAATTGGAACACTTAGTTCCAAAGTTTAAAACTTATGTTGAAAAGGTTCGCTGCATGTCGACCTATGTGTAAACAACCCCAGAATAAAATTTTGATGATTCCAAAAGCTCTGTATGGTGATTGTGGACTTAGGAGCGTGTCCGGAAAATAATTTGGAGGCCCGTAGTTAAATTAGGCTTGAAATGGCTAAATAAGAATTTAAGTTTGGAAGTTTGACCTGGGAGTTGACTTTTTGATATCGGATCGGAATCCGATTCTGAAAATTGGAATACCTCCATTATGTCATTTATGACTTGTGTGCAAAATTTGAGGTCAATCGGATGTGATTTGATAGGTTCCGGCATCATTTGTAGAAATTGGTAGTTTTAAAGTTCATTAGGCTTGAATCTATGTATGATTCGTATTTTTAGTGTTGTTTGGATGTGATTTGAAGACTCGAGCAAGTTTGTATGATGTATTAGGACTTGTTGGTATATTTAGTTGAGGTCCCGGAGTCCTCGGGTGAGTTTCAGATGTTAACAGATCAAACATTTGGACTTAAACAGCTGCTGGAATTTTCTGATATCCTTATACGCGATCACGTGAATGTGTCTGCGATCGCGTAGGCTTAGTTGGACAGTGGAGGTTTTGTTCTTTCTGATCGCATGGGGATATCTGCGATCGCGTAAGGTTAATTGGGGGATACTGAGTTTTGTTCTACGCGATCGCATGAAGATGGGATGCGATCGCGTAGCTCTAGGATTTTGTGACTCGCGAACGCGTGGCTATGGTTGCATTCGCGTAGAGTAAGTGCAGCAGAAGAGGAGGTCACACATTTTTTCTACGCGATCGTGTGAAGAGGGATGCGATCACGTAGGGATATACGCGATCGCGTAGAGTTAAATTGGGCAGTGGAACAATTGTGCTTTGCGATCGCGTGCGATTGTTCGCGATCGCGTAGAAGAAATGATTGGGCAGAGAGTTTAATTTCTGAAAATGGGACTTCGTCCCATTTTTCCATTTTTATCGAGTTGGAGGAAATGGGACTTCAGAGGAAACAATTGGATAAGTGTTCTTAACTCAATATTGGTTAAATTACCCGAATCCATGGTTGTTTTTATCATTTAATGGGTGCATTAAGTTGGAAAATTTAAAAAGCCCTCTTGGATAGATTTGAGGATTTTAGGGTCGAATTATTATTGGAAATTAGTCATTTTGATATGGTTAAACTCGTGGTTGAATGGGCGTTCATATTTTGTAACTTTCGCCGGATTCCGAGATGTGGGCTCCACGAGCGAGTTTTGAGCTAATTTTGGATTTTATTGGAAAATATAGTATTTTCTTATGAAATTGATTCCTATAATTTCTGTTGACTGTATTGAATTATTTTGGATAGATTCGAGTCATTCAGAGTTGGATAATCGAGGAAACGGCCTACTAGTGGATTACATTGGAGCAAGTCGAGGTAAGTGACTTGTCTAACCTTGTGTGGGGGAAATTTCCCCTAGGATTATTATTGATGTGATAATTGTAATGTGATGAAAGTCGTGTTGGCTAAATATGAAAGATTATGTTTTAAAATTGTATAAATCACTGTTGCATATTAATTAAATAATTTTATCTAGTTATATTCTTCATTTTGATCTGATTTATATACTTTAAATTGCTTGATCTTCCCTGCTAATAGTTTTTACATCTTTAGCTGAAACTTGATTTATTTTATACTTTGCATTATTTAAAGGTGGAATTTCTTTAATTTAAATATTATTAATATGAAGTATTTGATATTTTAAATTTGGAACTGAGGAAACGTATTAAATTTTTTAAATATTATTTTTGCCGAGTTATTTATTCCCGAATATTTTGTGAGATTTTATACTCATTGTGATTGAGCCGTGAGCTCCCTGATGTGGAAAATATTGATGATGTTGTTTATTTTGGAAAATTAAATTATTTGGGCACTTGAGGTGCAAATTATGATATATTGTGATATTGATACGCATGCAGAGNGTTGATTTGATATCTCTTGGAATTAATTTCATTATGGATGTTCCATTTGCAAAAATTTAATTAAATAGGATTAAAAAGAGGAATTTATATATTTATCATAAATTTGGATTAAAAAAGGTGTTATCCTATGTTGAGTTACTTTTCCATATCTGTTGTTGTTTTTGAGGTTTTATATACATTGTAAGGTGCAAATTGTGATATATTGTGATATTGATACGCATGCAGATGTATAAGGTCTGGGTGTTGAAACACATGAGGTGAGATAAGGGTAGCTGCATACGCGTGGCTAGTAGGGGAACTACTAGAAGTCATGCGGTGTGATAAGGGTGGCTAAAACGTAGGATGCTATTTCGGGGAAAAATGTTTCCTTTAAAATTAAATGTGAAGGCTCCCGCGGTGATATAAGGAAATGAGATATTGTGAATTTATTTATGATTTGGGACTACGAGGCGGTACCTCAGGAGTGCCCTTGTTGATATGTATTTATGGCCGCAGTTGCCTTTGATTATTGTTGTGATTTTCTTAAAGTTGAAAAGAATTATGGTTTGTTCCCACGAGGTATTAATTGCCATTATTTTGCGTAGTTAATTGGTGACATGCTACTTACTCGATTCATTTCCATTATCATTTTATTTTTATTATATTGTTAAACATTTCACCTTGTATTTTTTTATTCCAGTAGGGCCTGACCTGACCTCGTCACTACTCTACCGAGGTTAGGCTTGGCATTTACTGGGTACCGATGTGGTGTACGCATACTACGCTTGTGCAGATCCAGGTACATCTTACCAGCCCAGACATCAGTGAGCTACATGTGTACGGAGACTTCGAGGTATATCTGCTAGCGTCCGCAGACTCCGGAGTCCCCTTTCATCCTTATTATGTTGTTTCCTTATTTTCTTTAGACCTTCATGTATAAAGGCATTGAAGATAAATTCTTAGAAGCTTAAGACTTATTCCTACCAGGTTTTGGGAGTTTTAATTATTTGAATTGCAGTTTCGTTTTATTTAGATTTCTATTATTATTTTCGCATTGATAGTCTTACCTAGTCTTAGAGATTAGGTGTCATCCAATTTCAGTTTATATTGAACTACTAGGTTCATATTATTATTTGTGACTCATAGGAACAAGAATCGGCGAATTCCGAGTTCGTATGAAGGAGTTAGAGCCTTTTTAGTGAAATATTAAATTGCTGGTGCAAGCATGTTCTGGTGTGGACTTTTAGTGACGGAAAATGGACTTCTAGTGACGGAAAATGGACTTTTAGGGACGGGAAATGGGTTTTTATTGAGCAGTTTCATTCTTTAGCTCATTGCAACATTTTTGGAGCTAGGGAACTCGGATTTGGGCGATTTACTTTTATTGAGCAGTTTCTTTTTTTAGCTCATTTCAACATTTTTGGAGCTAAGGAACTTGGATTTGGGCGATGTTTGAGAGGATTTTCACCAAATGGATTCGGGTAAGTGTTTCCTACTCGATTTGCATTATATTTCATGATTCCATGATTATTTGCATCTTTTATTAGTGAATCAATTGGAAGAAAATGGAATATTTGCAAAATCTTTCTAAAACGAAAATTTCAGATTTGGATGTCGATTCGTTATCAGAATTTGGTAAATTTGGTATGGTTGAACTCGTATCAGAATGGGTGTTCGAATTTCGTAAAACTTCTGCCGAATTCCGAGAGGCGACCGCATTGACTTTTGGGTTGACCTTTTAATGCAAAATTTTAAGTTAACGTTTTATTATTCAGAATTATTTTCGATGAATTTTAATGAAGTTATACAATCATTTTGGATAGATTTGAGATGTTTGGAGGTCAATGCAAGAAAGAAGGCTATTTTATAATATCGGCATAACTTCAAAAAGGTAAGTATCTTGCCTAACCTTGAGTGGAGGNAGAAGGCTATTTTGTAATATCGGCATAACTTCAAAAAGGTAAGTATCTTGCCTAACCTTGAGTGGAGGGAAATTACCCCTTAGGCATTGAGTCTTATGTGGAAATTGTGTAATTGAAAATCATGTACGCGAGGTGACGAGTACGCACTTGGTTTATATGTGCAAATTATATCGGTTAAAATTCATAGACGCCCTTATGTATTAAATTGGAAATTGTTAGTACTTAGTAAATCATGTATTTGTCATTTCTCATTCCTTGTTTGTTGAGTTTGTATTTTATATGTTATTTTGGGGTGATTGCCACTTGGATTTTTATGTGAATTACGTGTGTTTGTTGATTTGATATCTCTTGGAATTAATTTCATTATGGATGTTCCATTTGCAAAAATTTAATTAATAGGCTTAAAAAGAGGCATTTATATATTTATCATAAATTTGGATTAAAAAAGGTGTTATCCTATGTTGAGTTACTTTTCCATATCTGTTGTTGTTTTTGAGGTTTTATATACATTGTGTGGAGCCTTGGACTATTTGCTGTGAAATTAATTGATTTTTGTTGTATCTTTGGAGTTGGTTGTGGCCAGTGGGAAAATTGTGATGTGAATTGTTGTATTGTGTTGTCGTCTCAACAATCTCCTTGATGTTATTTATGCTTCCTACCTTGCTTGTTAATGATATACATGTGCTTGGTAAGGAAGAGTGTAAAGCACGAAGGGTCATGCCGTTCCATTTCATATACATTATCATGTGAGGGAGAGTGTAAATCACGAAGGGTGATGTCGTGCGATTTGAGAGTGTAAGGCACGAAGGGTGATGTCAAGCCATTTGAGAGTGTAAAGCACGAAGGGTGATGTCGTGCCATTTGAGAGTATAAAGCACGAAGGTCGATGCCATGCCATTTCAATTATATTATCACATGAGGATGAGAGTAAAAGCACGAAGGGTGATGCCGTGCCATTACTTCTATATTATCATATGTTCATGGCACGAAGGGTGTTTCCGTGCAGGAGAGGACAAGAAACATATATTATATCGGGTGAGAATGACACAAGTGCATGAAAGTATTACCGTTCCATTCAATGTGATATGTTGAATATATTTCTCACACCAGGAAAGTTAAATGAGGTGTCACATGGTGAATTGGACTTGTAAGAATTATATTCGAAAGGTATTTACTCGAAAGAATTATATTTAAAAGATATTTACTTGAAAGAATTATATTTGACAGATATGTATTTGAAATAATTATATTCGTAAGATATTTATTTGAAGGAAGTTGTAATGACCCAACCGGTCATTTTGACTTTTAGAACCCCGGTCCCCTAAATAAAACTCCCCGTATATACTTTTATTAATTTATGACTTGCGGGGATGGTTGGTTCGGTATTTGAAAGTGTTCAGGTTGAAATTGGAACACTTGATTCCTTAAGTTGGCCTTAAAATGCTAAGTTTGACTTCGGTCAATATTTTGAGAAAATGACCCCGGAATCGGGATTTGACGGTTCCAATAGCTTTGTATGGCGATTTTGGACTTAGAAGGGTGTTCGAAATTTTATTTGGAAGTCCGTAATTAAATTAGGCTTGAAATTCCTAAAATAAGAATTTAAGTTTGGAAGTTTGACCGAGGCGTTGACTTTTTGATATCGGGGTCGAAATTCAGTTCCGAAACTTTGCATAGCTTAGTTATGTCATTCATGACTTATGTTCAAAATTTGAGGTCAATCGGACTTGATTTGATATGTTTCGACACCGAATGTAGCAGTTGGAAATTTTAAGTCTTATTAAGCTTGAATTGGAGTATGATTCGTGATTTTAGCATTGTTTGATGTGATTTGAGATTTCGACTAAGTTCTTATGATATTTTAGGACTTGTTGGTATATTTGGTTGTGGTCCCGAGGGGCTCGGGTGAGTTTCTGACGGTTAATAGATTATTTTTGGCCTTTAAGAGATTTCTGATAGCTGCTGGTATTTTCTTCTGATTTCCTTATATGCAATGGCGTAAGTTCGTCTGCGATCGCGTAGGGTAACTTGGGTAGAGATGACTTTGTTCTACGCGATCACGTGAATTGGGTTGCGATCGCTTTGGCTTAATTGGGCTGCTAGCAATTTGTTCTATGCGATCGCGTGGGCAAATCCGCGATCGCGTAGGTTGGGGCGAGCTGTGCTATGCGAACGCGTGGCTAAGGCCGCATTCGCGGCGAGGAACGGAGGGAGGAGATGTGCCACTCGCTTGATGCTTCACGATCACGCGAGAAGGTTTGCGATCGCATAGGTTTGCAGAGTCAGTGCTTCGCGATCGCGTTGAACTTTCCGCGATCACGTAGGGTTATTTTCTGGGCAGTAAAAGCTTTGTGCTACGCGATCGCATAGAAGAAATCACTGGGCAGAATGTTTAAGTTCTGAAAATGGAATTTTTATCGATTTGGAACTCAGATTGAGGCGAATATTGGGAGCTTTTCAGAGAAAACAATGGGGTAAGTGTTCTTAACTCAATATTGGTTAAATTACCCGAATCCATCACTTTTTTATCGTTTAATTGGTGAATTAAGTTGGAAAAGTTTGAAAACCCTCTTGGATAAATTTGAGGATTTTAGGGCCGAAGTTTTATCAGAATTTAGTAATTTTCTTTTGTCTAATTTTGTGAGGAGGAAATAATCTCACAGGTGATTAAATTAATAATTATTGCTAATTGTAGGGGGGCTACGTACGCACGAGGTGACGAGAGTCCGTACGTAGTTACTATCTATGCTAAAGTCCGTGTAGTTTAGGACTCAAAGAATGAATTATGTGCGTAAATTGTATCCTTTATTTAATTAAATTATTTGAACTATATTGTGAAAATTTAGGGAAAGTTAGTAAAAGATGGAAATCTCATACATGCTTAATTTTCTATTTAAATAAGTTAATTGTTAAAAGAAATTATCCATCCTCTCGAATTAATCTTATAATAAATATACTCTCATTCCGAGGTACATAAGAAAATATCATCCTTTCTTGTGGAGCGGGCCGAACGCCTCGGTAGTGTAGATGTCATGACCCGGAATTCCCACCGTCGGAACCGTTATGGCGTCTAACATTTCACTTGCTAGGCAAGCCAACGTTAGAGAATCATTTAACCAAATCCTTATTTCCATTTAGTAAATAATAATAATTAGCTAGGATGAATTATAATAAGTGCGGAATAATATAAAAACTGCATTAATTACTACCACCCGGATCTGGAGTCACAATTCACGAGCATTTTAGAATTTACTACAAGTAATAGTATGAAAGAAATACAATTGTTTGAACGAAAGAAATAGTAGAACAGAAAAGATAGACGGGGACTTCAAGGTCTGTGAGATCTACCTTGAGTCTCCAGATAGCGGTCCAATAGCAAAATTCTCGATCAACCCAAGCTGGTACCAAAATCTTCACAGAAAGTGCAGAGTATAATATCAGTACAACCGACCCCATGTACTGGTAAGTGTCGAGCCTAACCTCGACGAAGTAGTGACGAAACTAAGGCAAGGCACCTACAAATCAACCTGTACAATTTAACAGTGTATATACAAATAGCAGTAATGAAGAGCTAGACACGAATTATCGGGAGGGGGAAACATGCTGGGGGAGATAGTAAGTAAAGAACTATAGCAGAATGATAACTGAAACAACCAATATACTATGAATCAGCAGAAACACGAATACAGTAAAGGAAAAATGCACGGCATCGCCCTTCGTGCTTTTACTCTCAATCTCACCATAAAATCAATAGAAATGGCATGGTATCCCCATTCGTGCATTAACTCTCATATCATGGAACGACATCACCCTTTGTGTATTAACACTCACAATATGGCACGGGATTACCCTTTTGTGCTTTTACACTCACAATATGGCACGGTATCACCCTTCGTGCTTGTACACTCACAATATGGCACGGCATTACCCTTCGTGCATTAACACTCATAATATGGCACGGCATCACCCTTCGTGCATTAACACACTCCCTTACCATAAATGTAACGACCCGACCGTTTGTTTTGATTCCTGGCACGCCATTTGGCAGTTTGAGGCTATGAGTAGCTTTACTTAAGGTATTATGACTTGTACGCATGGTCGGAATTGAAATTCGGGAAGTTCAGAGTTGATTTGGAAAGAACAATACTATGTTCGGAAGCTTTAAGTTGGAAGAATTGACTGGAGTGCGATTTTGAGTAAACGGACTTGGAATCGGGATTTGAAGGTTCCAATAGGTTCGTATGATGATTTTGGACTTCGGCGTATGTCCATATCGGGTTTTGGATAACTCGAGAGTGTTTCGGCGCCTATTGTGGAAGTTAGCATTTTGGAAGAATTTCATAAATTTGAGTTGAAGTGCATTTCAATGTTATCAATGTCCGTTTGGGATTCAGAGCCTGGGAATAGCTCTGTATGGTGATTCTGGTATTGGGAGCGCGTCCAGAAGTGGATTCGGAGGTCCGTAGGTCATTTTGGGGTCATTTGGCGGAAGTTAGAAAATTGAAGGTTTTTGAAAAGTTTGCCCGGGAGTGGACTTTTTGATATCGGGGTCAGATTCTGATTTCGAAAATTGGAATAGGTCCGTAATGTCTAATGTGACTTGTATGCAAAATTTCAGGTCTATCAGACGTGATTTGATAGGTTTCGGCATCGATTGTAGAAGTTGAAGTTTCAAAGTTCATTAAGTTTGAATTTGGGTGTGATTCATGATTTCGATGTTGTTTGATGTGATTTGAGGTCTCGAGCAAGTTTGTGTTATGTTATAAGACCGGTTGGTATGATTGGACGGGGTCCTGCGTGCCTCGGGTGTATTTCGGATCATTTCGGACTGTTTTGCAATAGCTGATGATGGTGTCTGGTGTTGTTCTTCGCGTTCGCGAGGATCCTCTCGCGTTCGCAAAGAAGGATTTGGCTTCTGGGATTTTGTTCTTCGTGTTCGCGAAGAGATTCTCGCTTTCGCAAAGAAGAAAATCTCTATTCCGCAGGTCAAACTTCGGAGGCTCATATCTCAAAATCTATAAGAAATTTGGAGATAATCCAACAATGAATGTTGTAGCTCTTTGTTTTAGTTTTCAGAAAAGTAAATCATTTAGCATTTAGATTTGTGTACAAACAGTTATGGTTAGTACACTACAGGCTATCTGGGAAGATGAAGAAGAAATTTGTGTTGCAGGGGGCTAACTTTGGTAGCTTATATCTCAAATTCTATAAGGTATTGGGAGATGATCATCATATGAAAGATATATCCCTTGATGTCTAGTTTCCAGAAAGTCAAACCATTTGTGATTTGGAGTTTTGTACAAAACGTTATGACCATTATACTAGAGGCTATCGGAGAAGAGTTTGAAAATGGCTTCTGAGAATTTTGTTCATCGCAAACGCGATGGGAGGCTCGCGAACGCGATGAAGGGTCGCTTGGGCAGTGTATAAGTTTGCAAAAATGGGTTTGGCTCATTTCCTCTCATTTCCTCCATGGGAGCCGACCTAGGAGCGATTTCGGAGCTCCATCTTCATCATTTATGTCAAGATAAGTGATTCCTATCTATTACAAGTTAAATACTTTCTTTACATATGAAGTTAGGCGTGCAAATTCATGGAAATTAGTAAACATTTGGGATTTTAAAGAAAAACCTAGAAATTGGTATTTTTGGATTTTTACCACGAAATTGGACATGGAATTTGTAATAAATGATATAATCGAGTTCGTGATATTATAGGTAACATTTATATTCGAAAACTTTCGGAATCCGGGCACGTGGGCCTGAGGGTGAATTTTACCTACTTTTCGAGTGGAGTTGGAAATTGTTAAAATTAATAAATTATGAGTATTAGAGCATATTTTGATTGGGTTTCAACTTATTTGACTAGTTTTGGAGCGACGGGCGTCGGTTTGAGGTGTTAGGGAGGCTTTGGAGCCGATTACGAGATTTCGGAGCGAGGTAAGTCTCCTTTCTAACCTTGTAAGAGATAATTAACCCCATAGGTGAAATAAATTAATATGTGCTTTTAATCGTGGAGGACTACGTACGCACGAGGTGATGAGAGTCCGTACGTAGCTACTATCTATTCGTATGCCCGGGTAGTCTAGGTCTAAATTATGCCTTGTTGATATCGTTGTCGATTTATGTTTGTGGGTTGCCAGAGAAGAAACAAGATTGAGGTCGAGTAATAATTTCCTTGAAAGAGTTGAAATTTGAAGAATTTAAGATTTAAAAGATTTCATTTGAACTTCGAAATTTCGAAAAGAATTGAGGAATATTATAATAGCTTAAGAAATCTATGTGTAACCGCGTTGCACGTATGTTTCGCGAGCGGGGTAATTTCCTTAAAAAGTTTCAAGTTGAATTTCCATTATTTTAAAAAAAATCAAGAAAGAGATATGATTTAAATGTTAAACTTATATTTGGCCGCGTCGCATGTATGATTCGCGAACCGGGTATTTCCATAAAGTTATTTTTGACCGCGTCGCATGTATGATTCGCGAGAGGGGACCGCGTCGCAAGTATGATTCGCGAGCAGGGAAATTTATAGATGCATCTATGGTTCACGCCGTTCGACCCTCGGCAGTGCATAGTTTATTTTGATTGTTGGATCGGGCAGTACGACCTCGGCACGACTTGCGCATGATTGTATTAATTGCTTCGGAAATTATAATAATTGATATTGCCTCATTGGCCTGAGATATAAACTGTTAAAATGATGAAATGAATTTGGGAAATTTCTTGTCAACAAAAGAATTGTTTACTTATTTCATGATATCGGGCTTACAGCCGTTCTACGTGATCCATGCTTAATCATATCATTGGTATATTAATTATAGCCCATAGTAAGTGTCCGAGTCGACTTCTCGTCACTACTTCTTCGAGGTTAGGCGGGATACTTACTGGGTACGCGTTGATTTACGTACTCATGCTACACTTTCTTCACATTTTTGTGCAGGTACACATATGTTTAGCGGCCTTGTGGGCGCAGAGGCGCGATTATGGCGGGTACTTAGGTGAGCTGCATTCTATAAGACGATCAGTAGCCAACAGCGTCTCCTTCAGAGTACTGACATTTGTTTCTATCCAATTTGTATTCCGGACAACTGTTGTGTTGTATTTTATATTTCTAGTTAATGCTTATGCACTTATGATATCGGGTTTTGGGATGATTATGGGTTGCATTGTATTGGAATATTTTTTAAGATATTATTATATATTTTGTAAACTCCATCTTCTACTATTTAATTGAAGGAAAACTACGATTTCAAAAAATATTAAAATGAGATTTGAATTAAGTATTTAGTGTTGGCTTGCTTGATAGCGGTGTCCGGCGCCATCATGACCTTTAATGGAGTTTGGATCATGACAATAAAGCAACGCATAAATAACAACAGGGAGATAGAATAACAAATACAAGCCTTACTTCAACATTTGGTTCCACAATATCAATCTCAACTTTGAAATAAATAATCAATTATCACCAGAAAATCCGTAAACATGATAAGAACGATCAATTTAACAACACTAGTATAAACACGTAGCAATTAGGCATAGGAAAGAGACAGTATAAGAAAAACGGAAGAAACATGGAAAACAGGTAAATTGGCGGTGCATAAGTACTCGTCACCTCACATATATGCGCTCACATGAATTTCACATAGCAAATAGTCTAAGGTTCCTAATTCCCTCAAGTCAGGTTTAGACAGAACAACTTACCTTGCTCTGAAGGCCACTCAATACTCAATCACAACTTTTCCTCTTGAATGCACCTCCAAACCACTCGTACCTATTCAAAAACGATTCAATAATATCAAATATTACTAAAGGAATCAATTATATCGCATAAATTAAATTTTCCAAATTTTCCTCCAAAAAGTTAAAAATCGACATCAGGCTCGCTTAGTCAAAACCCCGAGGTTCGAACCAAAATCCATTTACCAATTCACCCCTGAGCCCGGATATATAATTGATTTTGGAATCCGACCTCAAATTGAGGTCTAAATCCCCAAATTTCTGAAATACCTAGTTTCTACCCAAACCCCAAATTCTACCATGAAAACTCTAGATGTTAGGTTGATAATTCATGAAATGTAATGGGTAATTGAAAGAGAATGGTTTAGAATCACTTACCAATACTTTGGGGAAGCAAAATGACTATGCACAATCGCCTCTAACCGTTTGGTTTTTGAGAAAAATGATTTTTTTGGCTAAATCTTGTTTTTGGGTTCTGTTAAGTGCTGGGCGTAAGTGTTCATCGCGATCGCGTTAACACTGTCGCGTTTGCGAAGAGCAGCCTCTTAAGGACTTACGCGATCGCGGCAGGCTTTACGCGTTCGAGAAGGCTTAGCCCGCCTTACCTTCGCGTTCGCGAGACAGGGCTCTCGTTCGCATAGAGTTTCCTAGGTCCCCTGCCCAGCCTAGCTAAAGTTACGCGTTCGCTTTCGCGTTCGCCGAGTCGCGTTCACGTAGAGCAACTCCCACCAATGCTCCGTGTTCGCGACCATGGTCTCGTATTTGCGTATAGTAAATCTTCCCCATCCCAGGTTCCCCTTCGCGATCGCGAGAGTGACTACGCGATCGCGAAGCACAACATATCAGATACCAGATACCATTGTGGCCTATCTGAAACTCACCCGAGCCCTCGGGGGCTCCAAACCAAACATGCACACAAGTCTAAAAATATCATGCGAACTTGCTCGCGCAATCAAATCGCCAAAATAACACCTAGAACTACAAATTTAGCACCAAATCAAATGAGATTCTCAAGAACACTTTAAAATTCCTATTTTCTCAACTGGTCATCCGAATCACGTCAAATCAACTATGTTTCTCACCAAATTTCACAGACAAGTCTTAAATATTATAATGAACCTATACTGGGCTCCGGAACCAAAATACGGACGTGGTACTAACAATGCCAAACATCAATCAATTCTTAAAAATAATTAATTTTCAGACTTAATTTTCATCAAAAATTTATAACTCAAGATAAGGACATTCGAATACGATTTCGGGCATACGCCCAAGTCCCACAATTCGATACAGACCCACTGGGACCGTCAATGTACAATAATAGCTACTATCTATGTTAAAGTCTGTGTAGTTTAGGACTCAAAGCATGAATTATGTTCGTAAATTGTATCCTTTATTTAAAGTATTTGAACTATATTGTGAAACTATAGGGAAAGTTAGTAAAAGATGGAAATCTCATACATGCTTAATTTTCTGTTTAAATAAGTTAATTGTTAAAAGAAATTGTCCATCCTCTGGAATTAATCTTAAAATAAATATACTCTCATTCCGGAGGTATATAAGAAAATGTCATCCTTTCTTGTGGAGCGAGCCGAACGCCTCGGCAGTGTAGATGTCACGACCTGGAATTCCCACCGTCGGGACCGTGATGGCGCCTAACATTTCACTTGCTAGGCAAGCCAATGTTAGATAATATTTAAACCAAATCCTTATTTCCATTTAGTAAATAACAATAATTAGCTAAGATAAAATATAGTAAGTGCGGAATAATATAAAAGTTTCCTTAATTACTACCACCCGGATCTGGAGTCACAATTCACGAGCATTTTAGCATTTACTACAAGTAATAGTCTGAAAGAAATACAATTGTTTGAATGAAAGAAACAGTAGAATAGAAAAGATAGACGGAGACTTCAAGGTCTGTGAATGCCGACAGATCTACCTTGAGTCTCCGTATAGAGGTCCAATAGCAAAAATCTCGATCAACCCGAGCTGGTACCAAAATCTGCACAGAAAGTGCAAAGTGCAGTATCACTACAACCGAACCCATGTACTGGTAAGTGTCTAGCCTAACCTCGACGAAGTAGTGATGAGGCTAAGGCAAGGCACCTACAAATCAACATGTGCAGTATAACAGTGTATATACAAATAGAAGTAATGAAGAGCTAGACAAGAATTATCGAGAGGGGGAATCATACTGGGGGAGATACGAAGTAAAGAACTACAGCAGAATGATAACTGGAACAACCAATATACTATGAATCAGCAGAAACACGAATACAGTAAAGAAAAAATGCACGGCATCACCCTTCGTGCTTTTACTCTCAATCTCACCATAAAATCAATAGAAATGGAACGGCATCACCCTTCATGTATTAACTCTCATATCATGGCACGACATCACCCTTCGTACTTTTACACTCACAATATGGCACGGCATCACCCTTCGTGCTTTTACACTCACAATATAGTACGACATCACCCTTCNGTGCATTAACACTCACAATATGGCACGACATCACCCTTCGTGTATTAACACTCTCCCTTACCATAAAGCAATGCATAAATAACAACAGGGAGATAGAATAACAAGTACAAGCCTTACTGCAACATTTGGTTCCACAATATCAATCTCAACTTTGAAATAAATACTCAATTATCACCAGAGAATCCGTAAACATGATAAGAACGATAAATTTAACAACACTAGTCTAAACATGTAACAATTAGGCATAGGAAAGAGACAATAT
>AWOL01S0011197.1:4025-18823 GCA_000715115.1 Nicotiana otophora | reverse complement strand
GACTCAATAATATCAAATATTGCTAAAGGAATCAATTATATTGCATAAATTAAATTTCCCAAATGTTCGTCCAAAATATTAAAAATCGACCCCGGGCCTGCTTAGTCAAAACCCGAGGTTCAGACCAAAATCCATTTACCCATTCACCCCCGAGCCCAGATATATAATTGGTTTTGGAATCCGACCTCAAATTGAGGTCTAAATCCCCACATTTCCAAAATCCCTAGTTTCTACCCAAACCCCTAATTCTACCATGAAAATTCTAGATTTTAGGTTGATAATTCATGAAATGTAATGGGTAATTGAAAGCAAATGGTTTAGAATCACATACCAAAACTTTGAGAAAGAAAATGACTCTTGAAAATCGCATCTAACCATTTGGGTTTTGAGAAAAATGAATTTTTTTGGCTAAATCCCGTTTTTGGATTCTGTTAGGTGCTGAGCGACAGTGTTCATCGCGATCGCATGAACACTGTCGCGTTCGCGAAGAGCTACCTCTTAAGGACTTACGCGATCGCGGGAGGCTTTACGTATTCGCAAAGGCTTAGCCCGCCTTACCTTCGCGTTCGCGAGACAGGGCTCGCGTTCGCATAAAGTTTCTCAGGTCCCCTGCCCAGCCTAGCTAAAGCTACGCATTCACATTCGACGGGTCACGTTCGCGTAGAGCAACTCCCCCCAATGCTCCGCGTTCGTGACCATGGTCTCGTGTTCACGTAGAGTAAATCCTCCTCAGCCCAGGTTCCCCTTCGCGATCACGAGAGTGACTACGCAATAACGAAGCACAACATATAAGATACCAGATATAGCAGAAACACTAGATTTTCTTAAGTCTAAAACATCTTGTGGCCTATCTAAAACTCACCCGAGCCCTTGGGGCTCCAAACCAAACATGCACACAAGTCTAAAAATATCATACAAACTTGGTCGCGCAATAAAATCGCCAAAATAATACCTAGAACTACAAAGTTAGCACCAACTCAAATGAGATTCTCAAGAACACTTTAAAATTCCTATTTTCTCAACTGAATGTTTGAATCACGTCAAATCAACTCTGTTTCTCACCAAATTTTACAGACTAGTTTTAAATATTATAATGAACCTGTACCGGGCTCCGGAACCAAAATACGGACCCGGTACTAACAATTCCAAACATTAATCTATTCTTAAAAATAATTAATTTTCAAACTTTTAATTTTCATCAAAAATTCATAACTCTAGCTAGGGACCTCCGAATTCGATTCTGGGCATATGCACATGTCCTAAAATTCGATACAGACCAACCAGGACAATCAAAACACAGATCCGGGCCCGTTTACCAAAATGTTTGACCGAAGTCAACTAAAATTAACTTTTAAGGATAAATTGCCAACATAAAAGTTTTTCGGAAACACGCCCGGACTGTGCATGCAAATCGAGGAGGGTAAAAAAGAGATTTTTAAGGCTTTAGAGTGCAAAATTAGGTTCTAAAATATAAGATGACCTTTTGGGTCATCACAGTAGACGCATCTATGGATCGCGCTGCATGTCCCTCGGCAGTGTACACGACACTCTGGATCGGGTCGTACGACCTCAGCAGAAATAGTGCCTAATAATAATAATAATGATTACACAATACTTTGCTATTTTTATTGCAACTTGTGAATTTAATTAATAGATTGAGAATTGTTGCCTTTGAAGGAATTTAATTATTTCTGTTGGTTAAATAAAATTATTGTTAACTATGTGAATCATGTTGATTTAAATATTTCTATTCTTATGTTATTTATTACTATTGACCCTTAGTGAGTGTCAAACTCAACCATCTCCTCTCTACCTCTTCGAGATTAGGCTTGATACTTACTGGGTACACGTTGTTTACGTACTCATGCTATACTTGCTGCACATTTTTGTGTAGGTACGTATATGTATAGCGGCCTTGTGGGCGCAGAGGTGTGGTTAATGCGGAGACATAGGTGAGCTGCATTCTACATTACGATCCGCAACCAATAGAGTCTGAAAATGACACGGCATCACCCATCGTGCTTTTACACTTTCTAAAAATGACACGGCATCACCCTTCGTGCTTTTACACTCATAAATGGCACGGCATCACCCTTCGTTCTTTTACACTCTTCCTTACCATGAAAATAATAATATAAATTTGGAAGAGTATTTAAATGCGGGGATATGCACTTATCAATTAATTCAATACCATAATACCGACTTCACCTTCCAAAATATTCAACAATAATTAAATAAATAAAAATTTCACGAATAATGATCAAATAATCAATAATAAATTTAAACAAGAATATCTTAATTAAATAGGCAATTATTCATAATAAACAAATTCCACCCGCATGCTTTGACTCAACCACAGTACATAACTACTCGTCACCTATATACGTTGTACCCGCACATTAAATCACATAGCAAATAGACAAATAAGTCATACTCCCTCAAGTCAAGATTAACCACAACACTTACCTCGCTTTGCAACCAAATTCAAGAATCCAATAAATCATTGCCTCATGAATTCAGGTCTGAAATCCTCAAATCTAGTCATAAACAACTCAATATACTCAATATAAATCGTAGGAATTAATTCCATATGAATTTACTAATTTTCCGGATTAAAATTCGAAATTCATCTAAAAAATATCAGTGGATCCCACGTCTCAAATCTCGAAAAAACTTACGTAATCGGAACACCCATTCCAATACGAGTCTAACCATACAAAAATTACCAAATTTTGATGTCAAATGGACCTTCAAATCTTAATTTTTTCGTTTTTGGAAAGTTTTACAAAAATTCCAATTTCTTCCATCTAAATTCAAAATAAATGATGAATATAGACATGGATTTATGAAATATAATCATTTTTGGTTATAGAACACTTACCCAATTCAAAGTCATGAAAATTCCTTTGGAATCGCCAAAATCTGAGACTCAAAAATGAGTAAAAATGGCTAAAACCCGATTTTATGTATTCTGCCCAACGTTTTCGCATCTGCGGACTCGCTTCTGCGAAGAGGAGTCCGCTTCTGTGCAAGGTTGTACCTTCCCTCTTTCCCGCTTCTGCCACGCGTGGGCCGCTTCTGTGACAGCCCATCTGCTTCTGCGAGGCATGGCTCGCTTCTACGAGCTCACTTCTACGGTCAAGACTTCACAGAAGCGAAGGCACCAGAAGCAGCAAACGTTCACATTTTTGCTTAAGTCCAATTCTTGTTCCGATTTCGTTTCGAATCACACTCTGGGTACTTGGTACCCCGTCCGAATATACCAACAAGTCCTATAACATAATACGGACTTACTCGGGGTCTCATATCCCGTCAAACAACGCTGTAATTACAATTTATACCACGATTCGAATTTGTGATTTTTAAACTTTGTAATTTACAAAACTCGTTACGAAACGTATTAAACGAATCTGGAATGACTTTACATTCGGCACACAAGTCATAAATGACATAACAGAGCTATTTTAATTTTTAGAATCGGATTCCAACCCCAATATCAAAAAGTCAACTCTGTGGTCAAACTTGGAAATCTTTAGCCTTTAAAATTTCTAGTTTTTGTTAAATTATCATAACTTGAGCTAGGGACCTCCAAATTAAACTTCGGGCATACACCCAAGTCCCAAATCACGATACGGACCTACCGAAACTTTCAAAACACTTATCCGGATCTGTTTGCTCAAAGTATTGACCAAAGTCAACTCAATTGAGTTTTAAGTCTCTATTTCACATTTTAATCAACTTTGCATATAAAAACTTTTCCGAAAAATTATACGGATTATGCATGCAAGTCAAGGAATGATGAATAGTTCTTTTCGAGGTCTTATACCACAGAAATAATTATTAAATTTAAAGATGACCTTTTGGGTCATCCCATTCTGCAGCTCTAAAACAAACGTTCGTCCTCGAACAAAATTAGAAAAGCTACCTGAGCTGGTGAAAAGGTGTGGATATTTACTCTGCATGTCCAACTCGGACTCTCAGGTAGATGCTTCTATCGGCTGACCTCTCCATTTCACCCTAACTAAATGATAACTCTTAGACCTTAACTGTCGGACCTGTCGGGCTGTAATAGCTACCGGCTCCTCCTCATAAGTCAAATCCTTGTCCAATTGGACTTAGCTGAAATCTAACACATGGGACGGATCACTATAATGTTTTCAGAGCATTGACACATGGAACACCGGATGAACCGTTGATAAACTAGGCGGTAATGCAAGCCTATAAGCTACTTCGCCCACCCTTTCAAGAATTTCGAAGGGTCCTATATACCTAGGGCCCAACTTGCCCTTTTTTCCCAAACCTCATTACCCCTTTCTTAGGTGAAACTCGGAGCAATACTCTTTCTCCAACCATGAATGCAATATCATGAACCTTACGGTCGGCATAACTCTTTTTCATAGACTGAGTTGTGCGAAGTCGATCCTGAATAAATTTGATCTTATCCAAGGCATCCTGTACCAAATCGGTACCCAACAACATAGCCTCTCCCGGTTCAAACCAGACAACTTGCGATCGGCATCGCCTTCCATACAATGTGTCATATGGAGCCATCTGAATGCTCGACTGGTAGCTATTATTATAACCAAACTCTGCAAGTGGCAAGAATTGATCCTAAGAACCTCCAAAGTCTATAACACAAGCGCAAAGCATATCTTCCAATATCTGAATAGTGCGTTCTGGCTGTCCGTCTGTCTGTGGATGAAATGTTGTACTAAACTCAACCCACGTGCCTAGATCACATTGTACAGCCCTCCCAAAGTGCGAGGTAAACTGCGTACCTCAATCAGAAATGATAGACACAGGCTCACCGTGAAGGCGGACAATCTCACGCATATAAATTTCAGCTAACCTCTCTGAAGAATAGGTAACTGCCACTGGAATGAAATGTGTCGACTTGGTCAACCTATCCCCAATAACCCATATTGCGTCAAATTTTCTCTAAGTCCATGGAAGACCAACAACAAAATTCATAGTGATACGCTCCCACTTCCACTCAGGAATGTCTAACTTCTGCCGCTAACCACCAGGTCTCTAATGCTCGTACTTGACTTGCTGACAATTTATACACCGAGCTACAAATGCAACTATATCCTTCTTCATTCTCCTCCACTAATAACGTTGCCGCAAATCGTGATAACTTTTTGGCGGCACCCGGATGAATAGAATACCGGGAACTTTAGGCCTCTTCAAGAATTAATTCATGAAGCCCATCCACATTAGGAACACATATACGACCCTGCATCCGAAAAACTCCATCATCTCCCACAACAACCTGCTTGGCACCACTGTGTCGCACCGTGTCCTTGAGGAAAAGCAAATGAGGATCATCATACTGTCGCTCTCTGATATGCTCATATAAAGAAGAGCGAGCGATTGTACAAGCTAGAACCCGGACTGGGCTATGAAACATCCAACCTCATAAACTGATTGGCCAAAGTCTGAACATCTGCAGCTAGCGGCCTCTCACCAACTAGAATATATGCAAGGCTGCCCATACTCACAGACTTTCTACTCAAAGCATCGGTCACCACATTGGTCTTTCCAGGGTGATACAAAATGGTGATATCATAGTCTTTCAACACCTCCAACCATCTTCTCTACCTCAAATTAAGATCTTTTTGTCAGAAGAGAACTTGTAGACTACGATGATTTGTGAATAATTCACATGACATGCCGTAGAGGTAGTGTCTCAAAATCTTCAGCGCATGAACAATGGCTATCAATTCTAAGTTATGAACCGGATAATTCTTCTCATGGACTTTCAATTACCGCAATGCATAGGTAATCACTCTGCCATCTTGCATTAATATTGCACCAAGTCCAATACGAGATACATCACAACACACCATGTAAGATCCTGAAACTGTGGGTAATACCAACATTGCGCTATAGTCAAAGCGATCCTGAGTTTCTGAAAGCTATCCTCACATTCTTCGGTCCCCCTTAATGGAGCACCCTTCTGGTTAATCTAGTCTTAATAGTTGTTCATAATCAATTATAGAATCGTCTATTAACTTCATGTTAATAAAAATCTCGTTTCAAACCTTTAGAATACTGATAACGATATGCGAGGCATGAAGACCTCATAATAATTTATTCGAATTAACGAGTTACATTTAACGCCACCTGGATGGGCACCTACCTCGTAGGTTAAAATTCAATATTACAACACGAATTTGGAAAGTATGCACAGAGAATTTCATATAAAAATTTTCAAATAAGCCTAACAGGAATGACTCCCTATTAGTACTATAGTACAAATTTAATATTACAAGGGAGAATTTAAACACAAGAATTTTTTTATCACAAGGATCTCGTCCTTATATAACTTCCACCGCAGCTCGTAGCCCGGTTTAAACATATCAATTTATTTTAAAATGCAAGGATCTCATCCTCAGTTCTGAATCACAAGTAATATGCACATCGTGCCAATCGAAACTTTCCAGTTTCTCCTTTTAAATAATATCCTTTAAACATAATCACAACACATAATGAACCCCACACCGGTAGGGCATATAATCCACAATTTGTAATTAATTACCCGGAAATTACATCAAAACTTACTAAAATGAGTACCAGAAAGCCACCTTTAGCCTCACAGTTCTTATTAGAGTCCAACATGGAATGATAGGTGTAGTTATCTCCTTAGAACCTCCCAACATGAGTAAACACATAAGTAGCTTATAGAATTACGAAGCTCACTCATAAGTGGAGCACAATAGGAGGACTCGTCTCGATACTCAGAACCGGATCAAGTTAAGGACATTATTCTATTACATTAAATCAAGGTCATACTTGTAACGACACCATCTGATGTAGCGACCTCTGCCATACCATAAAACAAATATATCAATGGCTGGGCCTCCACCTCTAGGACGCCTTCTACCCGTATTTCCTCCACCCCTAACTGGTCGTGTGGGTGGTGTAGTAACTGCAATAGGGGCATGTAGCCTGAGTGCTTTGATGAAATATGTCTCTCCCAAGTATGGGACAATTTTCTCATAATGTGCCTAGTATCACCGCATTCATAACAACCCCTTTGTGGGTTTGGCTGCTCATACTGAGTCTGTTCCAGATAACTAAAATAATCAGTGTAGGAAACTCATATCAATGGTGCATTAAAAGAACTTACTGGAGCTCCCCGAGTAATCCAATGTGCGGACTAGGCTGGCGGACTGCCCGAGCCCCCGCCAGAATGATTTATACTCGCAGAGTAGAATCCACTAAATCCCCTAGAACCTCAAGTTGTCTTGGTCTCCTTAGTTTTGTTTTTCCTCACACCGAACACGTTCTAATATCTTGGCAATTTCTACCACTAGTGGAAATGAAGTATCAACATGTAACTCCCAAGGCGTACAAAATTTTACTATCATAATTGAGTCCTTTAATGAGTCTGTGGACTCGCTCCCTGGCTATAGGAAGAAAGGTAGGAATATGACGAGCTAACTTATTGAATCTGATGGCATATTCTGACACCGTCATGGTGACCTGACGCAACCGTTCAAACCCTATGCATCATGAATTATGGAGAGTCCGGGAAATAAACTCTTTCAAAAGTATTTCTAAGAACTGAGCCAAGTGGGCGGTGTTGCATTGGCTGGTCTTCCCTCTTCATAGAGTTTCCAAGAACACATGTGGAGAATTATCTCTCCCAAGGCAAATTTCTTCTTTTGTTATGTTGACTCAATACTGCTGAGCAAACCCATTTCTTAACATACTCTTCAATTCTTCTTTAGGGTAACCTTTATCCCTACTTATATATAACGATCACAAAAGTAAAGCTCCATACAGATAATTTTTAGAACGAACCACATAGTCCAGAATCTCGTCAACCACTGTACTTCCTCCGAAGCATCCCAAAATACGCGACCATGACATCCACGCTGAGTAGACCTTCTGTAAATTTAAAGTTGTTTCTCTAACTCCTTTGGTAATGAAGTATAGGATTATTAAGTAGGCGGACATACCGCAAGTCCCAACCTTATCCTTTACAAAATCTCAAGCCTTAAACATGTGTAAATTTTTGGGGAACCTTTCAGTACCACTTATATACATTTCAGGTCAAAACTGATATAGCACATGACCTCGCAATCCATCCATTGATAGTGGACTCCCCCCACTTGGCGCACAATCATAGTTTACCATGTCCGATGATCCATAATATTAACCTTCACAACTCGTATAAATTAACCAGATGCCAAGGTCCATTGCACCCCCCACATGATTCACTGGGTGGTCTCTCAATGTGTCCGCATCTTCAGTCGAAACCACATGTTGAGGCAATGTTTGAGCAGGCTCCCTTGTAGTCCATCTACGGCATCATGAACTATCGACGCACAACTGATACCGAGTGCGCAATGTCATACACGAGTGGATACAAAGGAATACGAGATATATGTTTCACGCTAAATCAATGTCGCGCGATAAGGAATGAAAGAAGTGATATTGTTCCTAAACTTCATAGCCTCTAAGAGATAAGTATAGACGTCTCCGTACCGATCCTTCAGACTCTACTAAGCTTGCTCGTGACTCGTGAGACCTATGTAACATAGTGCTCTGATACCAACAGCCACGACCAGAAATTCCCACCTTCGGGATCGTGATGGTGCATAACATTTCACTTGCTAGGCAAGCCAACGTTAAAATATAATTAGCCATTTTTAACAAAAATTTAAATTAATTAATAACAAGAAAACAAATGCGAAAATAAAGTCTGGAATAAAGTGAGTATTCCATAATAATCGCGATATCTAAATACCATCCCAGAACTGGAGTCACAAGTGCATGAGCTTCTAGAATAATACAAATAAAGGTCTAAATAAAATTAAAGTTGTTTGAAATATAATACACGGGTGAGATAAGATAGAAGGGAACTTCAGGACTGCGAACGTTGTGCAGTTATACCTCAAGTCTCTTCTGAGTAGCTAAATCCGAGCACGTCTATGGTACGCTACTGAGACCAACTCCAAAATCTGCACAAAAAGTGTGAAGTGTAGTATCAGTACAACCGACCCCATGTACTGGTAAGAGCCAAGCCTAACCTCGACGAAGTAGNAAGTATAGGATTATTAAGTAGGCGGACATACCGCAAGTCCCAACCTTATCCTTTACAAAATCTCAAGCCTTAAACATGTGTAAATTTTTGGGGAACCTTTCAGTACCACTTATATACATTTCAGGTCAAAACTGATATAGCACATGACCTCGCAATCCATCCATTGATAGTGGACTCCCCCCACTTGGCGCACAATCATAGTTTACCATGTCCGATGATCCATAATATTAACCTTCACAACTCGTATAAATTAACCAGATGCCAAGGTCCATTGCACCCCCCACATGATTCACTGGGTGGTCTCTCAATGTGTCCGCATCTTCAGTCGAAACCACATGTTGAGGCAATGTTTGAGCAGGCTCCCTTGTAGTCCATCTACGGCATCATGAACTATCGACGCACAACTGATACCGAGTGCGCAATGTCATACACGAGTGGATACAAAGGAATACGAGATATATGTTTCACGCTAAATCAATGTCGCGCGANCATCTGCGGCATCATGAACTATCGACGCACAACTGATACCGAGTGCGCAATGTCATACACGAGTGGATACAAAGGAATACGAGATATATGTTTCACGCTAAATCAATGTCGCGCGATAAGGAATGAAAGAAGTGATATTGTTCCTAAACTTCATAGCCTCTAAGAGATAAGTATAGACGTCTCCGTACCGATCCTTCAGACTCTACTAAGCTTGCTCGTGACTCGTGAGACCTATGTAACATAGTGCTCTGATACCAACAGCCACGACCAGAAATTCCCACCTTCGGGATCGTGATGGTGCATAACATTTCACTTGCTAGGCAAGCCAACGTTAAAATATAATTAGCCATTTTTAACAAAAATTTAAATTAATTAATAACAAGAAAACAAATGCGAAAATAAAGTCTGGAATAAAGTGAGTATTCCATAATAATCGCGATATCTAAATACCATCCCAGAACTGGAGTCACAAGTGCATGAGCTTCTAGAATAATACAAATAAAGGTCTAAATAAAATTAAAGTTGTTTGAAATATAATACACGGGTGAGATAAGATAGAAGGGAACTTCAGGACTGCGAACGTTGTGCAGTTATACCTCAAGTCTCTTCTGAGTAGCTAAATCCGAGCACGTCTATGGTACGCTACTGAGACCAACTCCAAAATCTGCACAAAAAGTGTGAAGTGTAGTATCAGTACAACCGACCCCATGTACTGGTAAGAGCCAAGCCTAACCTCGACGAAGTAGTGACGAGGCTATGACAAGACACGTGCGTAAACCACCCGTACAAGTATATAAAAATACAAAGTAACAATAATACAATAAATAACAATTTATAAATTGGGAGGGAACATGCGAAGGGGAATGATATAATAATTTCAGCAGGAGAAGTATCACTTAGCGGCCATTTAATTTATCAACAATAAAATGAGAAATGGATAATATGAAAATGGCACGGCACCACCCTTCGTGCTTTTACTCTCATTTGGCACGGCATCACCCTTCATGCTTTTACACTTTCTGAAAATAACACAGCATCACCCTTCGTGCTTTTACACTCACAAATGGCACGGCAACACCCTTCGTGCTTTTACACTCACAAATGGCACGGCAACACCCTTCGTGCTTTTATACTCACAAATGACACGGTAACACCCTTCGTGATTTTACACTCACAAATGGCACGACATCATCCTTCGTACTTTTAAACTCTTACTTACCATGAAAATAATAATATAAATTTGGAAGAGTATTTAAATGCAGGGCTATGCACTTATCAATCAATTCAATACTAGAATACCGACTTCACCTTCCAAAATATGCAACAATAATTAAATGAATAATAATTTCACGAATAATGATCAAATAATAAATAATAAACTTAAACAAGAATACCTTAATTAAATAGGCAATTATTCATAATAAACGAATTTCACCCGCATACCTTGACTCAACCACAACGCATAAGTACTCGTCACCTCAAATATACGTTGTACCCGCACATTAAATCACGTACCAAATAGACAAATTAGTCCTACCCCCTCAAATCAAGGTTAACCACGACACTTACCTCGCTTTGCAACCAAATTCAAGAATCCAATAAATCTTTGCCTCGCGAATTCGTATCTGAAATCCTCAAATCTAGTCATAAACAATTCACTATATTCAATACAAATCGTAGGAATTAATTCCATATGAATTTACTAATTTTTCGGATTAAAATCCAAAATTCATCTAAAAAATCATCAGTGGAGCCCACGTCTCGAATCTCGAAAAAACATACGAAATCCAAATACTCATTCTGAGACGAGTTCAGCCATATAAAACTTACCAAATTCCGATGTCAAATAGACCTTCAACTCTTAATTGTTTCGTTTTTGAAAATTTTTACAAAACTTCTAATTTCTTCCATCTAAATCCGAAATAAATGATGAATATAGACATGGATTTATGAAATATAATCACTTTTAGTTATAGAACACTTACCCAATTCAAAATCGTGAAAAATCCCTTTGGAATCACCAAAATCCGAGACTCAAAACTCAAAAATGAGTAAAAATGGCTAAAACCCGATTTTATGTATTCTGTCCAGCTTTTTCGCATATGCTGACCAATTTCCGCATTCGCGGACTCGCTTCTGTGAAGAGGAGTCCATTTCTGCGCAAGGCTGCCCCTTCCCCCTTTCGCGCTTCTACGGCAGCCCATCCGCTTTTGCGGACTATCTGCTTCTGTGAGGCATGGCTAGCTTCTGCGGCCAAGACTTCGCAGAAGCGAAGGCATGAGAAGCAGCAAACTTTCAAATTTTTGCTTAATTCTAATTCTTGTCCCGATTTCGATTCACATCACACTCGGGGTATGTGGGACCCCGTCTGAATATACCAATAAGTCTCATAACATAATACAGACTTACTCGAGGTCTCATATCCCGTCAAACAATGTTGAAATTATAATTTACACCTCGATTCGAATTTTTGAGTTTCAAACTTTTTAATTTACAAAACTCGTGCCGAAACATATTAAAATTACGGAATGACTTCAACTTCGGCACACAAGTCATAAATGACATAATGGAGCTATTCCAATTTCCAGAATCAGATTCCGGCCTCGATATCAAAAAGTCAACTCCGTGGTCAAACTTGAAAATCTTTAGCCTTTAAATTTCTAGTTTCTGTTAAATTGTCATAACTTGAGCTAGGGACCTCCAAATTAAACTCTAGGCATACGCCCCAAGTCACAAATCATGATACGGACCTATTGAAACTGGCAAAATATTGATCCGGATCTGTTTGCTCAAAATGTTGACCAAAGTCAACTAAGTTTTGTTTTAAGGCTCTATTTCACATTTTAATCAATTTTTCATATAACAACTTTCCGGAAAATTATACGGATTATGCACACAAGTTGAGAAATGATGAATAGTGATTTTTGAGGTCTTAGAATACAGAAATAATTATTAAATTTAAAGATTATCTTTTGGGTCATCACAGTCCGGGTCGAGGAAATAATTGACTGGTCGTTCACCAATCCGGGCCGGGTTCCAGGTTCGACAAACTAGGTTTAACGGGTGCGACGCCATTCTATCAAAAATGGAACCGGAACTGTTCCGGGGCTCCCGGGCCGGGTTTGTGTAATTTTTATTTTAATATTTTGTATAACTAAGTAAAAATATAAAGCAAAACATTAATCTTATAAAAAGAATGTTTGAATAAATGATGCAAAGATTTTAAAATTTTTATATTTGAATATTTCATTAAAGATTTAAGATAATATAAATATAAGTTAATTTAACAATAACTAAATTAACAAAAAAAGAGTAAATTCAATGTTTAATTATTAAATATAAATCTAGAACTTCAAAGGTTTTGCATTGCCTTAGTAAGTTTTTCATAATCAATATGAACTTCTTCGCCATCTTCTGGAGTGTTAAATTCAGATAGGTGACCATGTGTTAATATATCTCCAAGTTCCTCGTCTTCTGGTTTATCAGCATCTTCACGTCCCTGATTTCTTCGTTCCGATCTAATCCAATCTCTGAAATATACTAAAACTTCGAAATATTTGCATCACAATGAGTGACGGGTGTCTCCTAGTTGTTGTCTTGCTTGACTAAATGCACTCTCTGATGCAACAGTTGAAATTGGCACATTCAGCACGTCCCGAGCCATAGCGGAAAGAACATGAAATTGCTTTTCATTCTCATGCCACTATCCCAACGGTGAAAATTCATTATTGCGAGGCTCTGATTGCTTTTGCAAGTATAATTGACGTTCATCAATGTTCCTGCTACAGGTTTGAATGGAAGAAAACGTAGCCCAAATATTATAACCATCAAGACTTTCATCTTCATCCATATTAGCAGATGCAGTAGAAGTAGTATAATGCATAGTGGGATTAACATTGCCTACATTAATATCATCATCATCAATTATATTTGCATAATAATTATATAATTATTGTAAATAATCATTTAGCTTGTTCATACAATAATATATATCTGGGGTTTCAGTTGGTCCAATCTCCATATAATTATATAAAATATTAACTAATTGGTGACAATTAGACATCTTTATAGAAGGATTTAAAACATCACTAATTAAGTAAATCAGAGGAATTGGAAAGAAATATTTTTTGAATTTGGCTTGTATTTTTTCAATAGCATCCTTATATTTTTCTTTCTTCTTAAATTCAGAGAGTAGAAAAGAAATTTCAGCTATATGTACTAAAGTCATAGTAACAGTAGGGTAATATGCTCCAGAAAACTCAACAATAGCTGTATAAATTTTATGTAAAACTTAAACAACATCATTAATGGCCTCCCAAGTATTAGTTGTTAACATACGGTTTGGATCAGTACAATGCGCATTAGCAACTTCAGTTATCGGCAATCTATATTTGTAGCAACATTTTAAAAATAAGTATGTATAATTCCATCTAGTAACAATTTCATCTGGCATGAATATGGGTTGAAGGTTATGCTCTGTACACTTAGTCTTAAATTCCCTAATTCTAGATTGTCTATTATTTCCTTGAATAACACCCATTGCTCTTCTAACATGAGTAATCTCAGTCGAAAATAAATCAAGGTCACATTTAACGATTAAATTATAAACATTGCATGCACACCTAACATGAAAAAATTCGTCTAGTGATTGTTTCAAATGCAGTTTTAATATTGAAATAGCGGCATTATTGTTAGAAGCATTATCAAAAGACATACACAATACTTTTTTATTAAGATTATAAAATTCAACAACTTTGCAAATAGTAGTACTTATAAAAGTAGCAGTATAATTTTATCTTCATCATATTTAAAAGCGATAATACGTTTTTGCATACAATAATTATTATCTATCTAATGACATGTAATTTTCAAATAATCATTTCCATTTACAGCATGGCCAATATCATAAGTTAGAGAAACTCTACAAGGAAGGTGATCAAACAAATAACATATGTATGTCTGATATTGTCCATGAAGTCTAAAGATATCAGATCTACAAGTACTTCTAGGGATATCTTTAAATAAGGGATTATAAATCCTTTGAATATACATAGTCAGAGATGATGAAGAAGCAAAAGAAAAAGGTAGACAACCCAAAGCAATCATTTTTGCTAACTCCTCACGATCCTTCATTTTATCATATTTCATAAGTCCTCCACTACTAGGGTTTGGAGTTCCTTGATTTTCATCTAAATCAGAGCCCCATTCTATAGGATGAGTAATTTTCAAATGTCTACTAAGTGTTCCAGTCCCC
>AWOL01S0011194.1:245608-261000 GCA_000715115.1 Nicotiana otophora | reverse complement strand
TGTCACATAAATTGGAAAAACTCCTTTGATTCCATTCCCCCGGGTAAAAGGAGGTGTGACAGCATGCAACCTGATCCAAACAACATATCCGTGGCGGCGTGCCACCCGATCCAACCATTTACCCGTGGCGACGTGCCACCCTATCCACACATAATAATCTAAAGAAAACACATATCGAGCCGTAACGCTTATACCCACGAAATGCCCAAATATCAACCATAAGCTCGCCAAGTGCATAATACAAATCCTAGGGAGACGGGTAGTGTCACGCGCTACAAAACTCAAGCACAACTAAGGTGAGATATATGATTTGTATCTCGAGAGCCATCATGCTCACATAATACCACAAACCATACAGGATCTCAATACTAATGCGAATAATCAAACAACCTCATAACCCACATANTTAAAATAAATCGGTGACTTGGGACACCAGAAATTATCCCAAGTGGCGACTCTGAATCTAATAAAACATCCCATTTCGATTAATGTCACATAAATTGGAAAAACTCCTTTGATTCCATTCCCCCGGGTAAAAGGAGGTGTGACAGCATGCAACCTGATCCAAACAACATATCCGTGGCGGCGTGCCACCCGATCCAACCATTTACCCGTGGCGACGTGCCACCCTATCCACACATAATAATCTAAAGAAAACACATATCGAGCCGTAACGCTTATACCCACGAAATGCCCAAATATCAACCATAAGCTCGCCAAGTGCATAATACAAATCCTAGGGAGACGGGTAGTGTCACGCGCTACAAAACTCAAGCACAACTAAGGTGAGATATATGATTTGTATCTCGAGAGCCATCATGCTCACATAATACCACAAACCATACAGGATCTCAATACTAATGCGAATAATCAAACAACCTCATAACCCACATAGTATAATATAGATTACACGGAATAGTTGACGACAGAAATAACATCCAAGGCCCGAAGACCCTTCCGAAAACAACGATATGCTGAGATGAGCACATCCAGCCTGATATAGAGCCCACATTCACATTTAGATCTATCCACGGACCTCAAATCGATTATGATCATACCATGATTGACTAAGTAGCCCCTCAAGGACCCATAATGACCTATTCACGACATATAAGATCAACCGTCAAATCCGGAATAAACTTCCACATTCCACAACCAAATGAACCGAGCGCCCTTCAGGCATAAATTCTCACATTAGCGATAGTACCACAATCTCCATATTTGGTTTTAAATCTTTAACCAATCAAGTGACTACATGTCACACTTATACAATCTTCCCGTGGGATACACTCCCACGACCCTCCGTACCAGGTAACAAGTCTTCACATCCATACCACCGGTCACACTAACGCTGTAAAGCAAATCAAGAAGCCGCAAATCAGTACACAAAGCCTCTTAAACAGGACACCGATCTTAGGTGATGCTAAAGACAATACCAGTTGATTCTAACCATCTAAATTCTTCCCTGATCATCCGAGCTCGTGACATTCTTATCAACACCGAATTGCAACCTTGATCCTCATCTTCCAATTCCCATACCGCTCACTTCACCTAACATTCCAATACGTGAGAGTACTAGAATTCCATAATAACCCCTGATCCACTAATAGGATAAACACTTCATCATATAGAAATATTTTACTTAGCTCATTTCGAAAGAACCAATGCAACACGCAACCTAATTCCCAAACCACATAAAATACAACCTCGTGTCGTAATCTAAACTGCCATAACTCTTCCGGAAATCCTTTTACATAACAAAGCCATACGAGTTGAATACCTCCCAAATCAACCAAGTTGTGGTGGCGCTCAAACCAAAGTGTACAACCACAAACTACATGTATAACTTCACGCTGGAGAAACTGGTCACTGCCATAACCGTGCTGATTCAACCATTACCAACCGAGCCACTTCTTCTAATTTACTCGAGACTTGCCCTAGAAATAATAATAATAATAATAATAGCTCCATTCAAAACATAATGAACCCAATCCGCACTCATCCTGAGTGAACTTATATCACGAGACCACATTGTCTCCAAAACCCACGAACCATCTCATACCCTCCTTATGCGCATATTCGCATCTTCAATTGGTACACCTATTCAGAAAATTCTTCCATGAATCTGAAGTTATTTTTTCCCTTTCCTCCAATGCCACACCGCAGACCGAAGGTAACGTAGAACACTCCAAGCAACATTTCATAATCCACTGCAACAGCTTAATACTTAACCATGCTACTGGCTCGAAATTCTTAGGCATCACACTTTGAATCTTTAAAACCCACTAGAACCATTGTTGAGAGTCACCCACTCTGACTTGACCCTGAATATAATCAAACTCCAAGGCTCTGCTAGTACATGAACACCCTTTCGAAGAAGCAACAGATTGAATTCCTTTCTTTATACATCACATCCACAAGAAGCATAGACTCTGAGTCTACCCAAGACCTGAACATGAACCGATAAGGCCAAAGATAACACACATTCCTCAAATCCTTTACTCAAGTTACCACTGATATTTTCTTTCCTTAGTCGTAATAACCCATCAATACACTGATAACCAGAAACCGCACAAGTTGACAACTACGCAATCCAATCATAGACGGTGGGGCTCTCTCACTTAGCTTGAAGCTACAATTACATAACCCTGGGACCCGCCAAGGTTCCTCCTACCCCACTGACATCAGCTAAAAGTCTAACAACTCATTCCAAACTTGAAGTCATGCTGCATCCAAATAAAATCCATGGTCCTAGTCACTGCCGATCACGGTTCCCAAATTGCTCTAAGCTTCCCTCAAGGCGTATGGCTATTCTACCACAGAACCCATATGCTACTTTGCCACTCTCCCACTTTGGTTAAACCCCTCCTATAAGCAACTACTCGACTTCTACTTTTCACACTTGACCTTCTAACAATTCAACCACCGCAAGACACTTCTCACATGTCATTCCTCGTCCTTCGCTGCCGAATTGTTGCTCCAAACCCGAATCCATTTCTGTAACATTCGATCACATGAGTCGCCACCAACTCTAAACCTCTTAGAAGATCATCTTTCTTGAGCCATCGATACTAGAAATACCAGTTCGATTCCAAAATTGCTACACTCTGTTATCTCTGACAACCGCATCTCAGGCACCATCTCACAACACCCTGCCCCGAAGGCAAATTGAAGAAGACCATAACACCGGTGAACCTTAATGCAATTAACAAGTTGATGATACCACATCACAATTGAGAACTCTGCCACGCTCGAAAATATCAAGCCCCATTACTCCATCAACCCCAAACCTGAACATTCATAGTACGATTACCTTTCCTCCGCCGGAAATAAAATACTGAATCTCTGAATCATGCACTGAGTGAACCTCCTTCCAAGTCATTCACTGCTTCGACGCATAGGCAAGCACCCTATCATTACGCATACACTGCACGACAGCAATGCACGAATTCGTCATAACAATCAATGCCAAATCTCAAAACCATAGGTAATACTAATACTGAGCTGAAACAACAGAGCGACATTCTACAAGGCGACGACAATAGGCCAAAGCAAATACGCAGGGAGAAACATCCTGCACCACATCTGTAATATCATTTAAATTCCTCGATTCCCAATTTATAACAAGAGCTTCACGCCGCATAAGATTGAATAGGAAGGAAATGAAGGCATAAGACTAACAGGAAATCAAATTGCACTATGGGGAATCAAGAAGGGAAGTGCTCCTAACAGCCTTGTAGCCTCTCGAAGATAAGTACAAACGTCTTTGTACCGATCCGAAAGACTCAACTAAACTCGCTCATGACTCGTGAGACCTAAGTGAACCTAGTACTCTGATACCATGTTGTCACGACCCAAAATCCATTAAAGGTCGTGATGTCGTCAGATATCGTTGTCAGGCAAGCCAACACTAAATACTTAATTTGGTTCTAGTTTTAATATTTTGAAACCATATTTTTCCTTCCATTAAGCAGTAGAAGATGAAATTTACAGAGTAAATGATAATATCTTTAACAAATTTCAATACAAAACAACTCATAGTCACCCCAAAACCCGGTGTCACAAGTGCATGAGCATCAACTAGGAATGTAAAATAAAATACAGCATCTGTCCGAAATACAAACTTGGACAAGGAAAATATAAATACTCTGAAGGAGACTCTGTTGGCTGCGGGTCGTAATGTGGAATGTAGCTCACGTAAGTCCCTGTATGCATACACGCCTCTGCTCTCTCAAGGCCACTAGTCACATATGTACCTGTACAAAAAGAATGTGCAGCAAGTGTAGCATGAGTACATAAGCAACGTGTACCCAAAAAGTATCTAGCCTAACCCCAGAGAAGTAGTGACGAGGGGTCGACATCGACACTCACTTGTGGTCCAACAACATAAGGTACAGTAAAGGGGTAGCAAATATGAGGCAGAGTAAATAAATGAAATAAACAAGTATAAAACACGTGATACAAATCCCCCTCTTTTCGAGGAACTCAAGCTCTTCATTAGAAATTCCCTCCTTAACCGGAGCATATATATAGATATAGTGAATCTCATCAAGTAGCTTACTATAATTTAAATCCGGGAATTCACCGATACACTGGCTTCTTGCCAAGTCTTACGCATGATTTCATAGAGATATGATATAGGATATGCCGAGGCGTACGGCCCGATCCAACATAATAATAAAATTGTGCACTGCCAATGGTTGAACGACCCGAACCATATGATAAATCAATTAACCTGCCGAGGAGAACAGCCTGCTCCTATGAGAGTGTGGTACATAAATCCTGCCGAGGCGAATGGCCCGATCCCATAAGAAGTGAAATACATAATCCTGCCGAGGCGAACGGCCCGATCCCATTAGAATAAAAATCTTTGATGGGTCTTTGACCCTACTCACGAATAAACGTGTGAGTTGTAGTTTATTTAATGAAAACCTTTCAATGAAACATATATATATATATACAAGCCTTAAGAGAAGGAATATTATCTGATGGCTAATCGTGAACCCGTGAAGTCTCTACAATAGCAAGTCTAGTCTCAAATAGAATGTAAAATAGGGGAATCAATAAGCGAGAGACTAATCAAATAGTACAGCTATAGCATGATGTGAACCTAAGTCTACCCGAACAATAACATGAATGTAGCTACGTACGGGCTTCCATCACCTCGCGCGTACGTAGTCCCCGCAACAAGTAGCACACCTCAAACATATCACCTAGGGGTAATTTCCCCCCTCACAGAGTCAGACGGGAGACTTACCTCGTTTCGAAATTCCATAACCGGCTCCAAAGCCTCTCTAACACCTCAAACTGATACCCGTCGCTCCAAACTAGTCAATTAAGATGCAACCCAATCAAAATATACTCTAATACTCATAATTAATCAATTTATATTAATTTTCAACTCCGCTCGAAAAATCAATAAAGTAACCCTCGGGCCCACGTGCCCGGATTCCGAAAATTTTCGAAGATAAACACTACCCATAGAATTACGAACTCTAATATATAATCTATTCTCAATTCCATGCCCAAATTCGTAGTCAAAATCCAAAAATACTAATTTCTAGATTTTTCTTCAAAATCTCAAATTTCTACAAATTTTCATGTTTTAATCCATGTATAAACCTTGTATTTAACTCACAACTAGAAGAAATCACTTACCTCTTGATGATGATGGAACCCCCGCTCAAAATGCTCTCAAAAATCGCCTAGGTCCAAGTGGGAAATGAGGGAAATGAGCTAAGTCTCGGAATTAAAGCCCTTGGCTCCAGTCCCAGATGTCGCATTTGCGATAGGGGGGTTCGCAATTGCGACCTTCGCAAATGCGAACAAAGCATCGCAAATGCGACCCTTGACAGAGTTGGCCTTCATCGCAAATGCGATATAGAGTTCGCAAATGCGAACTCTTCAGGCTTCGCAAATGCGATCCATTCCCTCAGCAGCCCAGGTTCGCAAATGCGAAAACTTCCTCGCAAATACGATGGTCGCATTTGCGACCAAAACATCGCAATTGCGATCATACCAGAACCAACAATCCAACTTCTTAACAAAACACTCTGAAGCCACTCTGAAACTCATCCGAGCCCCCGGGGCTCCAAACCAAACACCCACACAAGTCTAAAAATATAACACGAACTTGCTCGAGGCCTCAAATAACATCAAATAACGTCGAATTCATGAATCACACCTCATTCCAAGCTTAATGAACTTTAGAACTTCAAACTTCTACATTCGATGCCGGAACCTATCAAATCATATTCGATTGACCTCAAATTTTGCACACAAGTCATAATTGACATTACAGACCTACTCAAACTTCTGGAATCGGAATCTGACCCCGATATCAAAAAGTCCACTCCCAGTTAAACTCCTCAAAAACCTTCAAATTCCAGCTTTCGCCAAATGACCTACGGACCTCCAAATTCACATCCGGACATGCTCCCAATACCAGAATCACCATACGGAGCTATTATCAGACTCGGAATCCCAAACGGACATCAATAACATTGAAATGCACTTCAACCCAAATTTAGGAAATTCTTCCAAAATGCCAACTTTCATAATAGGCGCCGAAATACTCCCGGGTCATCCAAAACCCGATCCGGACATACGCCCAAGTCCAAAATCATCATACGAACCTGTTGGAACCTTCCAATCCTGATTCTGAGGTCGTTTACACAAAAAACACACTTTAGTCAATTCCTCCAACTTAAAGCTTTGGAAATTAGAATTTTTTTTCCAAGTCAACTCCGAACTTCCGGAAATTAAATTTCGACTACGCGTACAAGTCATAATACCTTAAGTGAAGCTACTCAGGGCCTCAAAGTACCGAACGACGCGCTAGGGCTCAAAACGACCGGTCGGGTCATTAAAGTGTACACCTTTTTCATCATCCAGTCAATTATTTCAACTTAAGCCTTTAACTTAGGGACTATGTGTCCCATTTCACTCCGAATCTAAAAACCAAATACCCCGACAAGTTACAACACCATGATATAACATAGAAAAAATATAATTTAGGGGATCGAGGTTAAAATACTCGTAACAACTGTCCGGATCATTACAATAATTCTTGACTTTACAATAATTTTTAAATTAGTTTAGGAAAAATAAATCATGAACACGGTAGTATATTTCAAGTGCGCTCTAAATTAATCAAATTATCGTAGTTATGTACATGTTCGCGCGACACAATTATGATTTTCAAAATAATTCAAGGTACGCGTTCGCGCGACTTTGACTGAATAATCTTAATAATAATAATAAAAGTGTTATCAATTGTGTACACGCATGCGTGATATGATTTTAATGCGCCAAACAAAATGAGTACACGTACGCATAGCTCGTTTCAAGATAATAACATAATTACGAATAGTCAAGCAATTAAAAGCGGTTTAAGGCAAAAGTGCATAAATTTTCCTAGAACATAAAATATCTAGAATTAGTTAAGCCAGATATAATTATTAAAGCGACTGTGCTAGAACCACGGAATTCGGGAATGGCTAACACCTTCTCCCGGGTTAACAGAAGTCCGTACTAGATTTTCTGTGTTCGCGGACCATAATTCAGAATCAAATTTCCTTGATTTGTGATTTAATATAAATGGTGACTTGGAACATCGTAATTCAATAATTTCGAGTGGCGACTCTTAAAAAAATAAAAAATAAAATAATCCTATTTCAATAATGTCACTTAAATTAGAAAAACTTCCTATCCCTCGGGGAAAAGAGGTGTGACGGCGTCCACGAGAAAGATGAAATCTCTACATTCAATTGAGTAGGATATGTTATATTGAACGTAGTACTTAGTATTAGTATTGAATATATAGACTAATGTCTAATGAGGTAAGAGTATTGGAATTAGGTATTCTACATGTGGGAAATACGCCAGATAGGGTTAAACATAAGGTACAAGAACTTTGGATTTTTGGATATATATATTCAAAAATTTGAAGTTTCAAATTCAAAATCCAATCCAAAATTTAAAAATTTAAAAGATTAAAAGAAATTAAATCCGAAATTCAAAGCGTAATACTCCCCCGTTTCAATTTATGTGAACTTATTTTCTTTTTAGTCCGTGCCAAAAAGAATGATCACTTTCCATATTTGGAAACAATTTACCTTTATTCAATGATTTATAACCACACAAAATATATCTGTTTCATTTTACACCACAAGTTCAAAAGTCTTCTCTCTTTTCTTAAACTCTGTGCCCAGTCAAATGGGTTCACATAAATTGAAACGGAGGGAGTACTAAATATTCTAACCAAAAATTTAAAAATTTTGAATTTTAATTTGAATTTCGGGTTGCTCAAACTATTTCCATCCCTTAAAAAAAGAGTATAGCAAGACGAGGAATTTTTTCATGGTGGGACTAATACTTTGAGATTTATATTAAGAATAGAGAGTAATAGGGATTACCTTATTCTAATATTTGTGAATTTACAATATGTATTCTTAGCTGCATAGGCCTTTGAAGAACTCATTGGAAGGAGAGAAAGTGTGACAACTGATATGGTCATTGATTCATGAATTCATCAATCAGGTGTAAATAATACTACTCAGCAAGTGCGTCGAAGTTATACTTGGGCGCAGAAAGTTTGAGAGAAAAGTATTTTGAAATTTGCAGTCTTAAATTGCAAAGAGGTTAGTTTTACGAAATTAATCCTAAAAGGAAGTTTTTGAAACTATCCCACAAAGAAAGAAAAATTAATCTAAATAGTCGTCCACCTAATCGCTTAAATTAAAAATAACCGACGAATATATAATATATGTATAATTCATGTATCATATGTGTGTAATTATTTGTAATCAATGTATAATGTGAAGGAGTTTGAAACTCAATTTTAGGACGAATTGGTGGAGATTTGAGGTGGTCTGAATTCAAATTTGAGTCAAATTTGAAGTAAAAGACGAACATAGAAGAAGATGAGATGTGTATCACATTATGTATCTTCCATGTACCACTTATGTATCATATATATATCCCCTATGTATCTCTTGTATATCCATGTATGCTTGTGTCTGAGATACATGCCGGATATATGTTTGATACATGTATCGCAGAGGAACTTTTTAACTCGAATTTTGATACGAAATCAGTCTAAATCACTTCCAATCTTCCTCAAATTTTATATATTGCCTCATTTATTTATTATCAACGAATTCTAATAATACCCATTGAAAAGAAATCCCTTTATGCCGAGTTTTCTTTTTAATATTGTATATCATTGGTAACGAATTTTGACTTCAAACTAGTCCAATTCACCTTTAATCTTTCTCAAATTTTATATATTGCTCCATCTCTGTGTTTGTAACGAATTTTAACCATTGAAGAAAAATCTTTTATGCCTAGATTTTTTGAATATTGCATATCATTAGTAATTTGTTTGACTATTTTTGGTAGCATGACTAAAATGACTAATTATTTATAGATAATGTCTTTTTGTGATACATCTATGTAGTTTTCCCATTTTTGACCCGTTAAGATTTAGCCCAAACAGCCTCTTTCATTTGTTTCCTTTTCACTTTTTGTGGACGGTATGCCTGTCGATTAGGCTGGGTCAGCTCGGGAGCGGCCCGATTCTGGTCCATTAAATAATTGAACTGGCCCAATTTGGTATAGATTAGGTTTAGATTAGGTTTTAAATTTGGGAACCCCATTTCTTGTGAAAGAAATGATGCTATTGCTTGAAAGTTTTTCATGAAGCAAAGTGACGTTTTTGAACTTCGAAAGGAAATACTACAGGAGAAAAAAGAGACGTATGCAATTTTTATATCTATGTAATTATATCTATATCTATATTCTATATTATTTTTAAAAACACAAATATAATATCATGTTACCAAACTAGCCTTAAAAATAATTTTCAAAATAGACAAAATAATCATTTATTTATTTCTCTAATATTTAATACTTTCAAATTATTTATGACTTTAAAATTAATTAAAATCATATTTATTACATTTTTTCTTATTCGACTATGTACGAAACTTAATTTAGGATTTTGATATCGAACATGAAATTACTGTGATATCCTTTAGTTTTAGTAAGTTGCATTCTATGTTGAGTAAAGTTATACTTACAAGTAATATTTTAATTAGATTGCAGATTCTTTGCTAGCGTTTGGTCATAGATTCCTAAATTTATTTTGAAAATTTTGATTTGGGTGAAGTTTGGTTTGAAGATAAAAATGTGTTTGGACATCAGTTTTCATTTCACTTTTTTTTGAAAAAATATAAAACATGATTTATACTCACAAGTTCTAAAAACTATCACAAATACCCAACAATACCTTCATCAATAACATTCATTATCATTATCACAAACTATAGTCCTTAACATAAATAAATTTGGTACAAAATTATTATTTTTATAATGAACTACATAATACACTATCAGATGACCGAGAAGACGAAGCATCATTGTTATAAAATAATAAATGGTGGGCTCTTTTATAAAATATAAAAGTTTTAGGCAATTTTTAAAAAAATGTAATAATAGTATTTTGGGCCAAAAAGTTGGTTTTGAGATTTGAATTTTGGGAATTTGCCAAAATATAGATAAAATTTATGAACAAATATTTATTTGCCAAAGAAAATTTAGAAAAATCTATGGTCAAACGGTCTTTTGTAAAGTCCACGGTGTTGAGTAGTTTGAACTTCTAGGGGACTAAACTTCAAGAAGATACTTAAATAGATTGTGCTCGGAAGTATAGAACCTTTGACATTGAGGAAAGAGTCGTCGTCAAATAAATTTAATATGTTATGATATGATAGGCAAGAAAATTATGGGTTAATGTTATTTATAATTGTTTTGATTCATCTTGCCAGACATACTTCAGGTGTTCATTAAAATTAACAATTTTCTCCTAGGTTAACAATTAGTTTGGTCTAATTTGCATAATTCTTATATCTACTCGCTTATGCTACTTTCTAGATACAACTTGCAGACTTTTAACACATTAGAATATTATGGTAAATTTTTTATCCCAACTCAGCATTTATATCGAATAAATGAATGCAAGATTTGTGTCATTTGCACACATTTATTATTTAATTACCATTTTAGTAATATGTGTGTTTACCCGAAAAATTGGATAGAGTTAAATTTGTGTATGGTTCTAAGGATATGTGATATAATTTGATACAAATCGTATAGAGAAATAGAAATACGTGTATTCTTGACTATGAGAATTAGAATAGTGAGAAGAAGAACGAATAAGATAAAGGGCGGAAAATACAAGGGAATATCTTTCAATATGAGAAGAAATCTTTTGTTACCGTCCACTTGCTTGCTTACAATCCATCTCCACTTATAGTAGAGGGATCCTACTTTATATACAATAAAAAATACGTAGTGGCGAGTCCGTGATGTATTGTCTTTTCCTCGATTTCCGTCGAGATTCTCTCCTATAGTGCGGTTGCAACTGCCCTTGTCTGCGAGCTCGATACTGGCTCGAGCTCGGTATTGGATCGAGCCCTCAGCCTTGGTCCGAGCTCGATTCTGACTTGGGGTCTCGGTATTCGGGCTGAGTGATGCTCGGTCTATGCATCTTCGATAATCTCCGCTTTGTCCCATAGTTCGATTTGGATATGAGCTCGATAATAATACCGAGCTTGTCATTGATCGGTCTTAGAGCTCGAAGCTCAACGCCCTTACTTCGGACCTTGACCGAGCTTGTCATGAAGATATCCTTTGATCGAAACATTATCGTCTCGACCAGTTCGTACAGACTCAAATCGATTTTGACCGTACACAGATAGTCCCCTCGTTTCTCGGAAAAGGATGTGGCGAGAAATGATATGATTTCCCAACAGCTCGATCAGATATATACTGACGTTTTCATCGATCCCGACCATGACGTATATGATAGCTGTCCCATCGGTTCGGTTTTACCAAGGCATTTAATGTGTCAGACGGTGGTCGGCCACCTACGATATTGAACCGTCATTGCTTCAACCTATAAATAGCCTTTCCTTCCACCATTCATCATTTTTACGTCTTCAATCTTCCAAATTTTCCAAGTTCCTTGGTGAAAAACTTCGAGCAGATTTGACAGCGGTTCGGGAAGAGCATGAGGAGATGGCTGAGCAGGTATTCCTAATGTTCCATGATAGTGAAGATGAAAAAGAGATAACCACTAACGATCCGATTCTGCAGGTTTGACAAAGGATCGAGCAGATTGGACGGCTTAACTCACAGGTAGATGCGCTACTGGCTGAGGCAGAAGAATTTTAAAAGTGTATGGATAACCTTGCCTAGAAAAAGGAAGCCGTCGAAGCTCAGTTGGAGCTGTCTGATGCCCAACTTCGATCTACGTAAGAAAATGCTTTGGGGCTGATCGAAAAGATGAAAGAGCTTCAACATCGGTTGGATTTGGTCACCTCAGATAAAGCAAATTTGGCCAAAGAACTTGAAGTGGCCACATCTGAAGTGATCGAGGCCAATAAAAGAGCTAATGCCAAAGTGGCTTAGTTCAGGATCGATGTCGAGGTTAACCAAGCCAAAACTGAGAGCATGGTCGAACATGCAAAATGGAAAGCTCGGAGAGAGGCTCTCGAGGAGGTCAGGGCTCAGGGCTTCGATGTTGGTGCCGAGATTGAAGTTGCCAGGGCGGAGGAGAATAAAGCTCGGAGGCTGGCCTTTCCTGAGGAGGACTCCGATGACTCGGGGGAGTCTGAAGATGAGGACGGTGCCGAGAATACGGCTTCCGATGAAGATTGAGTCAGTTAGGGCCTTAGGTCGTTCGCTATGTTCTTTTGATACCGCTTTTGGTTTTGTATAAAGAACTTCCTTTTGGCAGAGTATCCGCCTCCGTAAAAAATATTTGTAAATATAAATCTTTCTTCCTTTTGAAGAAAAATAGACTTTCAAACTAAATAGATAGTTTGAATTTTAATCTCTGTTGCCTTCGGGCCTTATGGGTAGTCCCCTTTGGTTTATCGGGCTCGAAAACCTTTCAGCTTAAAAAGTGTTCGTTTGAATTCGAAGTGAGTGCTTACTTGAACTCGAAATAAAAGTATCTCGTAGGCTTAGTAGTCGAGTGAATGATTCGAACCCAAAATAATGTAGCCCGTAGGATTAGTAGTCGTGTGAATGATTCAAACTCGAAATAATATAGCCCGTAGGCGTAATAGTCGAGTGAGTACTTGCTCGAACTCGAAATAAAAGTATCCCGTAGGCTCAGTAGTCGAGTGAATGATTCGAGCTCGAAATAATGTAGCTTGTAGGCATAATAGTCGAGTGAGTGCTTGCTCGAACTCGAAATAAAAGTAGCCCGTAGGCTTAGTAGTCGAGTGAATGATTTGAACTCGAAATAATGTAGCACGTAGGCTTAATGGCCGAGTGAGTACTTGCTCGAATTCGAAATAAAAGTAGCCCGTAGGCTTAGCAGTAGAGTGAATGATTCGAACTCGAAATAATGTAGCTCGTAGGCTTAATGGTCGAGTGAGTGCTTGCTCGAACTCGAAATAAGAGTAGCATGTAGGCTTAGTAGTCGAGTGAATGATTCGAACTCGACGCAATGTAGCCCGTAGGCGTAATAGTCGAGTGAGTGCTTGCTCGAACTCGAAATAAAAGTAGCCCGTAGGCTTAGCAGTCGAGTGAATGATTCAAACTCGATGCAATGTAGCCCGTAGTCTTAACGGTCGAGTGAATGCTTGCTCGAAAAAATAAAAGTAGCCCTTAGGCTTAGCAGTCGAGTGAATGATGCGAACTCGATCCTATTTGCATAATAAATCTTGAACATAGAATATCGTTAAAGAAGATTGTCTTTGCAAGTCATTATACATGTGTTCATGTTATGCGTCAGTGCTCGGGCCAATTATATAAGCATGGTTCGTTTTGTTGAGACACTGTTTGTCATGAAATAACGAAGTAACATCCTTTGCACCGAACTTTGATAATCATCACAGATGCGTTCAATGATAAAGCCCCCCAATATACGAGGTTGATTTTAAAGAGGCCTCGGATACTCAGCAGTAGTATCGTTTCCGCTATATGGCTGGTATCTATAACACTCCGGAAAATTTTGAAGAACTTAAGTGTAAAGCCCGGTAAAATTTGCAAAGAAAATAATATTTCATGGTGCCGGACTAGGCTTACGTGTTTGAGGATTATAAAAAGCTCGCCGCGGCTCGGAACTTTTGGTTTGAACAATGCACGGGAAAGTAAAGAAAGTTTTTGGCGGAAAAGTGCATTTCTGCGGTCTATTATGCGACCGCAGAATCACTCTGCGGACCGCATAATGGCCGCAGAGTGAGGCATTTAATTGGGTCAGTTGGAAGCAATTATGCGGTCGACTAAACGACCACATAACTGTTATGCAGTGTACTATGCGACCGTATAACTGTTATGTGGACCGCATAGTGACCGCAGACTCAGGCAGAGTTTTGGTCATTTTGGATACCAATTATGCGATCGATATGCGGTCCGCATAACCATTATGCGGTCGCATATGCGACCGCAGAACCTATTCCTAAGCTTCATTTTTGAGTTTTCAAAACCCGACCCTACTTCGTTAAATACACACAATGGGTCATTTTTGAGCAAATATTCTGATGTTTTAGAGAGAAGAGAGAGTATTTTAGAGAGAAAGAAAACCCTAGGATAATTATTCATCAAGTCTTGCTCAAATCTTGGAAGATTAACAAGGAAGACCCACAAGTTCTTCATCTAAGAGGTAAGGTTCCATATCCTAGTTTTTAATTTTGAATTTGGGTAGAAGATGGTTGATTAGGAGTATGATTCATGGGTATGAGAGTATTATTTATATATGCATGTACCAATAAGAATTGTGGGAGGATTGTTGAACTTAAATAAGTAACGATTGGGTTGTGGAGTGAAGGAAATCTTGTAGAAGAACCTTGTGGTTAGATTTGCACACCTAGTATTGATAAAATGCTCAAATGAGCTGAGACCATGAATATCTTTCTAATTATGGTTCAATTTTGTTACATCTCAAAATAGATTGGGATTGCTAGAATTTACGGAACGTTGTAGTAATTTAAGGAAAGCTTAATTGAGGTATGTTGGCTAAACTTTCTCTCTTGGAATTGAGTTCCATAATGTTTCCGTGAGTTTCAAAGTATGGGTTGCGTATTAAAATATGGTGGCTTGAATCGTATTTCAAATAAAAGCTAGTATGTCAAATTGTGTGATTCTTAAGACTCTTAATTGCTCATATGTGTACCTAAAGTCTTGATTGGGAATGTCTTATTGTTGATAACCTATAAAGATGGTTGGAAGTGAAATCAGTGAATTGGGAATATAAAGTGTGGCCAACGTGCCAATAGTGAAAGGTATACTTGTGGCCAATGGTGCCGATGTAATGAAATAATGTGAGAAAGATTATGAAATGAGCTTTGACTCAACTATTCCAAAATTGACTTCGA
>AWOL01S0011194.1:231009-243984 GCA_000715115.1 Nicotiana otophora | reverse complement strand
TATGAAACGCATATGTATATTGTGTTATGAAACCCTATGGACGGTCTATGAAACGCATAGGTGTATTGTGTTATGAAACCCTATGGACGGTCTATAAAACGCATAGGTATATTGTGTTATGAAACCCTGTGGACGGTCTATGAAACGCATAGGTACGTTGTGTTATGAAATTCCGTGGACAGTCTAAGAATGCATAGGTACATTGCGATATGAAATCTTATGGACGGTCTATGAAACACATAGGTACATTATGTTATGAAATCCTGTGGACGGTCTAAGAACGCATAGGTACATTGTGATATGAAATCCTGTGGACGGTCTATGAACGCATAGGTACATTGTGTTATGAAATTCATTGTGATATGAAATCCTGTGGACGGTCTATGAAACGCATAGGTGTATTGTATATAAGAGGTATAGACGTACGGTATGAATAAATATTATGGACAGTCTATGAAACGCATAAGTGTTATAATATGACATGTGAACACTAAGGACGGTCTAATGAGACACATTATTAATGCAGACAATAGTTGCCCCTTTTATTGTCTTGTTTGTTCAGGTTGTTTCAATTACATTATATTATGTGTTCCACGTATAGATCATATAGGCATTCTATTTTGAAAGAGGATTTCTAGCTATATATACTTGTGTTATTCGACAGTACTAACGTCCCTTTTTTCTGGGGGCACTGCATCTTTAATGGATGCAGGTGGTTCTACAGCAGGTGGCATTGATCAGTGATAGCAGTACACTCCTTTCAGCCAATTCGGTGAGCCCCACTTCATTTCGGGGTCATGTATCTTTTGTTTCTCATGTACTTTGTGGTTGAGGTATAGCCGGGGCCTTGTTGCCGGCATTTCAAATTACTCTTCAGTTGTACTTAGAGGCTCCGTAGACAGGTTGTGGGTAGTTGTAACGACCCAATTTGTTGTTTTAAGAATTTACGCCCCGTTCAGTGACTTAAGGTCTCTAGCAGCCTCGCAATATGTATTATGACCCGCGTGTGTGGTCGAGTTTGATTTACGGATAATTCTGAGAGATTTGGGACACTTAGTCCCAGAGATGGAAGCTTAAGCCTTTGGATTTTACCGTAGTCGGAACTGTGTGAAGATGATTCTGGAATAGAGTTCTGTCGGTTCCTTTAGTTCCGTTGGGTGATTTTGGACTTAGGAGCGTGTCCGGACCGTGAATCTGTGGTCTGTAGCCAATTTAGGCTTAAAATGGCGAAAGTCGAATTTTTTGGAAGTTTGACCGAGGGGTTGACTTTTTGATATCGGGATCAGAATGCAATTCCGAGAGTTTGAACAGCTCCATTATGTTATTTGGGACATGCCTGTAAAATTTGACGTCATTCTGGGTTGGTTTGATAGGTTTCGGCATGAGTTTTACAAGTTGGAAGTTTTTGAAGTTCATAAGTTCGATTTATGGTGCGATTTGTATTTTCGGCGTAATTTGATGTGATTTGAAACCTCGAGCAGTCTGTGATATGTTATAGGGCTGGTTTTGGACGGGGTCCCGAGGGGCTCGGGTGTGTTTCGGAGTGGTTTCGGACCAAATTGGAGCTGTTTGGACTGTTTTTGTTGAAGTTTGGTTTCCTTCTTCGCGAACGCGAAGGGAGTCCCGCATTCGCGAAGAGGAATTTGAGGGGCTGATGATTTGTCCTTCGTGAACACGAAGCTGTGAACGCGAATGCGAAGAAGGAACAGGGCAAGCCTTCGCGAATGCGGCCCATGCAAGTCGAACGCGAAGAAGAAAGGAAGATAGGGGCCTGGGGTCGTTTGGCCTTCGCGAACGCTAAGTGTGGAATGCGAACGCGAAGGCGTTGATCAGCTAGTCATCGCGAACGTGACGAGGACTTCGCGAACGCAAAGAGAAAATGATGGGGCAGAAACAGTTGGCCTTCGCGAACGCGACTAGGACGTCGCGAACACGATGAAGGATTTGAGGCAGTTGGGTTTTGGCCTTCGTAAACGCAAGGCAATGATTGCGAACGTGAAGAAGGCCTATCTGGGCAGAATTAAAAGTCCCAAAAATGATATTTGAGTTCATAACTCAAAATCAAATTTGGAGCTCGGTAGAAGGCAATATTTGGAGAGACTCTTGCGTGGGTGTTTGGGGTAAGTGATTCTTATCTAGTTTTGACCAATTTCCATGATTATGTCTTTGAATCCATCATTTAATTCAGATTTAATGGAGGAAAAATCAAGATTTTTGTAAAATCTTCCAAAAATAAAAATTTAAGATTTGGAGGTCGAGTTAGTATTGGAATTCGATAAAATTGGTATGGTTGAACTCGTATCAGAATCGTTGTTCGGATTTCATAAAAATTATATCGGGTTCCGAGGGGCGAACCCCGCGTTGACTTTTGTTGATTTATTAGAATAAAATTTTAAGTCGACGTATTATTATCCGGAATTATTTTCAATGAATTTTAATGAAGTTATACAATTAATTTGGATAGATTTGAGCTGTCCGGAGGCCAATTCAAGCAAAAAGGCTATTTTGGAATATCGGCCTATCTTCAAAAAGGTAAGTATCTTGCTTAACCTCGAGTGGAGAAATTCCCCTTAGGCATTGAGTCTTATGTGCAACTTGGGTAAGTGAAAACCATATACGCGAGGTGACGAGTACGTACTTGGTTTATATGTGAAAAGTTTATTGAGTTAAAGTCTTGAGCATATTGTGTAGTAAATTGGATAATTGTTGGCATATATTTAATCATCTACTTGTCGTGCCTAAACCCTTGTTGTTGACTCTGTTGTTATATGACAATGTGATGTGATTGTTATTTGATTATTTATGAAATTTCGTGAATTTGCTGGTTTGATAATTATTGGAATTTAATTTCATTTTGGATTTTCTCCCTCTGTAAATAATTAATCAAATGAGCTTAAGAAGAGGTGTTTATATAATTATTGAAAATTTGTTCTTTTATGAAGACTTTGCTTTATGTTGAGTAATTTCTATCTCTATTGATTGTTTTTGGGTGTTGTACACATTGCGTAGAGCATTTGGCTTTGAAATTTGGTTGTGGCCATAGGGCAAATTGTGATTCCGTGTCAATTGTTGTGTTATGTGAGTTGTTATTTTGGGGTGATAAGGGTGGCATTTCACTGTTGATATTATGTGGTTATAAGGGTGGCATTTCACTATTGTGTTTGTCGGCTATTGATATTGTATAGACGGAGCGATAAAGGTGGCTATATGAGCGATAAGGGTGGCAATAGAAGCAATAAGGGTGGCTATTGATATTGTCTGGGCGGAGCGATAAGGGTGGCAATAAGAGCGATAAGGGTGGCAATAAGAGCGATAAGGGTGGCTATTGTCAGGGACGATATGTGATGATGTGGGGTTGTGGTGATGATAATTTTCATGTGATGTTGTGATTTTCTTGTGTTTATTTTTATACTTCGTGCAACTTGTCTTGTTGTTAGTAAATTGATAATAATATGATTTATGTTAAAATTGGGAGCATGTGGCTATTGCCAGGTGGTTTATAAAATAAAATGTGGGCACGAGGTGCCGTGAATTGTGATATGAAATGGGGATATTGGCACGTGAATTGTCCGTGCAGTTGTGATATAAAATGTGGGCACGAGGTGTTGTGATACAATGATACTGAAATTTGGCACGTGAATTGTCCATGCAGTTGTGATATAAAATGAGGGCACGAGGTGCCGGAAAAATATGATGATTTAATTATGGGCACGAGGTGCCGTGGAAATATGAAAATGGGTTGAGACCCGTATTTACGAAAAATATGAAAATTGGCTGAGACCTGTATTTTGATGATTTTGAAACGAGATGGTGACTTTTTAATTGAAAAAATTATATTCAAAATATTTATTTGAAAGGATTTTTACTTAAAAAGTATTATATAAATGAATTGTATTTTGAAAGATATTTATTTGAGGAAATTGTATTTGAAAAGATTTATTGAAAGAATTATATTTGAAAAATAATTATTTGAGAGAATTATATTTGAAAGAGAGTTATCTGGAAGAACTATATGAAAGATATTTATTTGAAGGACTTGATTTAATTGGGTGTAATTGTGTTTATTAACTATTGAGTGATATTAATGGTATTCTTGTTGTCTGTTGTGAATATCACTGGTTGTTTTATCCTTCCTTTATTATTATTTGTTTCCTATTATTTTGTATATTATATTGCACAGGTTATTAGACTAGTAAGTGTCTTGATTGTACCTCGTCTCTACTCCATTGAGGTTAGTCTTGATACTTACTGGGCACCGCTGTGGTATGCTCACTCTACACTTTTGCACATTTTTGTGCAGATCCAGGTATTGAAGATATCGGACTTGAGCAGATTTAAAGCACGATCATAAGGATTCAAGGTAGAGCTGCTTGGCCGTCGTAGTCTATTGGAGTCTTTTCATTTCATTGTACTGTTAATTTGTAATCAAGAAGTATTGTATATTCGGTCCTCTTCCATGTATTCAGTTAGAGTTTGTGACTCAGTACTACCAGTCTTGGGAGGTTGTGTATTGTAATTATTTCCGCTGTTAGATTTTAATTCAAAAACAAATGGCTTCAAAATATAATAGAAATCGGCTTACATAGTCTTAAAGACTAGGTGCCATCACGACGCCTGTGGTGGGAATTTTGTGCCGTGATAAGTTGGTATCAGAGCTCTAGGTTCATAGGTTCTACGAGTCACGAACGAGTTTAGTAGAGTCTTGCGGATCGGTACGGAGACGTCTGTACTTATCTTCGAGAGGCTGCAGAACTGTTCGGAAATTTCCATTTCTTTCATTCCTGTCGTGCGGAATTTGTTGAATTTCAAATTTGAACCTTTGTATCTCCATTATCTCGCAGATGGTGAGGACACCCGCTACTGGGTTAGCTGAGCAAGCATCCGCACATACTTCTAGGACTACAAGAGGCCGGGGCCGAGGTAGAGGTCGAGGAAGGGCATGTGATGCGATTAGAGCACCTGTCAGAACAACAGTTGAGGAACCACTAGTAGCTCCAGTTAGGGGACAGGTACCAGAAGCACCTGTTATTACCCCCGGATTTAAGGAGACCTTAGCGCAGTTCCTGAGTATGTTTGGTACATTAACTCAGGCGGGATTGATCTCTGTTGCACCAAATATTTCGCAGATTGAGGGAGTAGCTCAGACTCCTACCACAACTCCAAAGCAGTAGGTTCACGTTGGTAAGGCTCCGGGTGTAGTACCGGTACAACCTGTTATTCCGGTTCGGCCTGAGGTCAGGCTCGAGGCATCAGAAGAAGAACAAAAGAGACTTGAAAGGTTTAAGAAATATGATCCACCAACTTTCAGTGGCACAGCTATAGAGGATGCCCAAGAATTTCTAGAAACTTTTCACCGTATTTTCCACACCATGGGTATTGTGAAGGTGAACGGAGTTGCCTTTACTACGTTTCAACTGTCAGGCGTAGCGTATCGGTGGTGGCAAATCTACGAAGAAGGTAGACCAGCCGATGCCACACCCCCAACTTGGGCTCAATTTTCAGAAATGTTCTTGAAAGTATTTTTTCCCCAGACTCTCCCAGATGCGTGGCACACAGAGTTTGAACGGTTACATCAGGGCACTATGACAGTGTCAGAATATGCTATTAGGTTCAGTGAGTTAGCCCGTCATGCACCTATCTTAGTTCCTACAATCAGAGAACGGATCCGCAGATTCATTGAGGGGCTTGATTATGATATTAAAATATGCATGGCTCGAGAATTGCAAACCGCTGCTTTATTTCAGCAAGTAGTGGAGATTGCAAGGAAGATTGAGGGTAGTTTAGGCAAGGAAAGGGGATCTAAGGAGGCCAAAAGGTCTCGAAAATCTAGAGGGTTTAGTGGATTTTACTCTTCAGCTAGAACCCATTATAGCGGAGGCTCGAGCAGTCGGTCAGCTCAGTCCGCACATTAGAATACTCAGAGTGCTCCAGTTTACAGTGCACCACCGACACGAGATTCTTACAATGGTTATTTCAGTTATCCGGCATAGACTCAGTACGAGCAGCCGCGACCTCAGAGGGGTTGTTATGAGTGTGGTGATACTAGGAATATCATGAGAGATTTTCCCAGACTTGGGAGGGGTGGATTCCATCAGAACTCTCCAACTACAAGGTTTATTCCAGTTGATACTCCATGTGCACAGTCAGCTAGAGGTGGAGGACAGGCGGGTAGTGGGCGCCTAAGAGGTGGAGGCCCGACCTGTTGATATAATCACTATGATTTGGCTGAGGCCAATACACCAGATGGTGTCGTTGCAGGTACGATCCTAATTTTTTATTATAAAAGGATATTTTCCTTAATTTGATTCGGTTCTGAATAATGAGGTGAGTCCTCCTATTATGCTCCACTTATGGTGAGCTTCGTAAATTTGTGACCCACTTATATGTTTATCCCTGTTGGGAGATTTAAAGATGTGAGCCTGTGTCTGCTATTTTATTTCTGTATACTATTGAGGGCTATAAGTCCAAAAATAATTTTTATTATTCATCACAGTGAGTTTAATGTGTTTTGGAATAATTGATTCCAATTTTTATGAATTATACGCCCTACCGGTATGAGGGTTCATTATATGTTGTGAAAATTATTTATGAAATGTATTGAAAAGAAGAAATAAAGAAAATTGAAAATTTCAGTTGGCACAATGTGCAACATACTTGTGATTCGGAGTTGAGGATGAGATCCTCGTATTTTTACATGATGTGAAATATTTAAATCGGGCTGCAAGCCGCGGTGGAAGTTATGTAAGGACGAGGTCCTTGTGGTGAAATATTTATGAGTTTAAAAAATTTTCCTTTGTGAAATTAATTTGTACAATAATATTAATAGGGAGTCATGCCTGTTAGGCTTGTTTGATAACTCTTATATATTTTTCTGTTCATATACAGCTATTTTCGTGTTGTAAACATTGAGTTTTAACCTATGAGATGAGTGCCTAGGTAGCGTTAAATGTGACTCATTAATCCGAGTAAGCAATCATGAGGTCTTCATGCCTCACATTCTGTTGTCAGTGTTGTGAAAATTCGAAATGAGGTAGTAGTTAATATGAGATTAATTGATGATGCTGGAATTAATTATAAACAACTTTTAAGACCTAAGATGTGGTAATGAGCATACATATGATGTACTTCATGTCCTGATATCATAATGATAATGCAATGCGTGTAATGCTGAGATTAGTGTTATTGATATATACCTTGTAGATGTGTTGTTAGGAGTCGTTTTGGTGTTACTCTGGCAGGTGGATAGGCCCATTTACAGGGGAGACTCTGCCAAATAATTTTGAAAAATTAGGAGTTAGAAAAAAATAAATAAATTTGGGAAATTGATATGTGTGAAAGAAGAGATAAATTATGTTATGTGTTTGAGGACGAATGATCCTAAGCGGGGAAGAATGTAGCACCCCAGAAAAAAAATTGAAGTACTTCAATACTATAAAGAAAGTTGATGTGTGCGTAGGCACGAGTTGCTACAGCCAGTTGAGACTAATACCGTGCGTTGGTGAAAAATCGGCCTTTCTGAAATGTTAGGAGTGTAAGAAATTGGTCTTAAGGTTCACAAATATGGATAAAAGAAAGAATCTCAAATGAGATGGTGTTGCCGGACTTACCTCCAATGCAGTAACGTGGAATCAACTGTTAGTTTATATGTAAAAGTAGAATTATCCACTCGGTAACCAAAGAATAATTCTTAGAACGTTCGAGGATGAACGTTTGTTTAAGAGGTGGAGAATGTAACGACCCGATTTGTCGTTTTAAGAATTTACGCCTCGTTCAGTGACTTAAGGTCTCTAGCAGCCGCGCAATATGTATTATGACCCGTGTGTGTGGTCGAGTTTGATTTATGGATGATTCTGAGAGATTTGGGACACTTAGTCCCTGAGATGGAAGCTTAAGCCTTAGGATTTTTACCGTAGTCGGAACTGTGTGAAGAAGATTCTGGAATAGAGTTCTGTCGGTTCCGTTAGCTCCGTTGGGTGATTTTGGACTTAGGAGCGTGTCCGGGCCGTGAATCTTAGGTCTGTAGCCAATTTAGGCTTAAAATGGCGAAAATCGAATTTTTGGGAAGTTTGACCGGGGGATTGACTTTTTGATATCGGGGTCAAAATACGATTTCGAGAGTTGGAACAACTCCGTTATGTTATTTGGGACTTTCCTGCAAAGTTTGACGTCATTCCAGGTTGGTTTGATAGGTTTTGGTACGAGTTTTAGAAGTTGGAAGTTTTTGAAGTTCATAAGTTCGATTTGTGGTCCGATTTGTATTTTTGGCGTAATTTAATGTGATTTGAAACCTCGAGCAATCCGTGATATGTTATGGGACTGGTTGGCATGATTGGACGGGGTCCCAGGTGGCTCGGGTGTGTTTCGGAGTGGTTTCGGACCAAATTGGAGTTGTTTGGACTACTGTTGATGAAGTCTGGTTTCCTTCTTCACGAACGCGTAGGGAGTCCCGCGTTCCCGAAGAGGAATATGAGGGGCTGATGATTTGTCCTTCACGAACGCGAAGCCGTGAACGCAAATGCGAAGAAGGAGCAGGGCAAGCCTTCACAAACGCGGCCCATGCAACACGAATGCAAAGAAGAAAGGAAGATAGGGGCCTGGGGTTGTTTGGACTTCGCGAACTTGAAGAGTGGAATGCGAACGCGAAGGCGTTGATCAGCTGGTCATCGAAAACGCGGCGAGGACTTCGCGAACGCGAAGAGGAAATAATGGGGCAGAAACAGTTGGCCTTCACGAACGCGACTAGGACGTCGCGAACGCGACTACGACGTCACGAACGCGATGAAGGATTTGAGGCAGTTGGGTTTTGGCCTTCGCGAACGCGAAGCTATGATTGCGAACGCGAAGAAGGCCTATCTGGGCAGAATTAAATGTCCCAAAAATGGGGGTTTGAGTTCATAACTCAAAATCAAATTTGGAGCTCGGTAGAAGGCGATTTTTGGAGAGATTCTTACGTGGGTGTTTGGGGTAAGTGATTCGTATCCAGTTTTGACTAATTTTTATGATTATGTCTTTGAATCCATCATTTAATTCAGATTTAATGGAGGAAAAATCAAGATATTTGTAAACTCTTCCAAAAACAAAAATAATTTAAGATTTGGAGGTCGAGTTGTTATTGGAATACGATAAAATTGGTATGGTTGAACTTGTATCGGAATGGGTGTTCGTATTTCATGAAAATTATGTCGGGTTCCGAGGGGCGAGCCCCACGTTGACTTTCGTTGACCTTTTGGAATAAAATTTTAAGTCGACGTATTATTATCCAGAATTGTTTCCGATGAATTTTAATGAAGTTATACAATTAATTTGGATAGATTTGAGCTGTCCGGAGGCCAATTCAAGCAAGAAGACTATTTTGGAATATCGGACTAACTTCAAAAAGGTAAGTGTCTTACTTAACCTCGAGTGAGGGAAATTTCCCTTAGGCATTGAGTCTTATGTGCAACTTGGGTAATTGAAAATCATGTACGCGAGGTGACGAGTACGTACTTGCCTTATATGTGCAAATTTTATTGAGTTAAAGTCTTGAGCATATTGTGTAGTAAATTGGATAATTGTTTGCATATATTTAATCATCTACTTGGCGTGCCTAAACCCTTGTTGTTGACTCTGTTGTTATATGACAATGTGATGTGATTGTTATTTGATTATTTATGAAATTTCGTGAAGTTTCTAGTTTGATAATTATTGGAATTTAATTTCATTTTGGATTTTTTCCTTTTGCAAATAATTAATTAAATGAGCTTAAGAAGAGGTGTTTATATAATTATTGAAAATTTATTCTTTTATGAAGACTTTGCTTTATGTTGAGTAATTTCTATCTCTATTGATTATTTTTGGGTGTTGTACACATTGCGTGGAGCATTTGGCTATTTGCTGTGAAACTAAATGACTTGGTTGTAGCTCTGAAATTTGGTTGTGGCCATTGGGCAAATTGTGACGATTTCCTGTGTAAATGGTTGTGTTGTGCTAGTTGTTATTTGGGGGAGATAAGGTGGCATTTCACCGTTGATATTATGTGGTTATAAGAGTGACATTTCACTGTTGTGTTTGTTGGCTATTGATATTGTCTGGGCGGAGCGATAAGGGTGGATATAGGAGCGATAAGGGTGCAATAGGAGTGATAAGAGTGGCTATTGATATTTTCTGGGCGGAGCGATAAGGGTGGCAATAGGAGCGATAAGGGTGGCTATTGTGAGGGATGATATGTGATGATGTGGGGTTGTGGTGAAGACAATTTTCATGTGATGTTATGATTTTCTTGTGTTTAGTTTTATACCTTGTGCAACTTGTCTTGTTGTTAGTAAATTGATAATAATCTGATTTATGTTGAAATTAGGAGCCTGTGGCTATTGCCAGGCGGTTTATAAAATGAAATGTGGGCACGAGGTGCCGTGAATTGTGATATGAAATGAGGATATTGGCACGTGAATTGTCCGTGCAGTTGTGATATAAAATGTGGGCACGAGGTGCTGTGATGAAATGATAATGATATTTGGCACGTGAATTGTCCGTGTAGTTGTGATATGAAATGAGGGCACGAGGTGCCGGGCAAATATGATGATTTAATTATGGGCACGAGGTTCCATGAAAATATAAAAATGGGCTGAGACCCGTATTTACGAAAAATATAAAAATGGGCTGAGACCCGTATTTTGATGATTTTGAAACGAGATGGTGATTTTTAATTGAAAGGATTATATTCAAAATATTTATTTGGTAGGATTTGTACTTAGAAAGTATTATATAAATGAATTGTATTTTGAAAGATATTTATTTGAGGTAATTGTATTTGAAAAAATTTATTGAAAGAATTATATTTGAAAAATAATTATTTGAGAGAATTATATTTGAAAGAGAGTTATCTGGAAGAACTATGTGAAAGACATTTATTTGAAGGGCTTGATTTAATTGGGTGTAATTGTGTTTATTAATTATTGATTGATATTAATGGTATTCTTGTTGTCTGTTGTGCATATCACTAGTTGTTTTATCCTGCCTTTATTATTATTTATTTCCTATTATTTTGTATATTATATTGCACAGGTTATTAGACTAGTGAGTGTCTTGACTTTACCTCGTCTCTCCTCCATTGAGGTTAGTCTTGATACTTACTGGGCACCGCTGTGGTGTGCTCACTCTACACTTCTGCACATTTTTGTGCAGAGCCAGGCATTGAAGATATCGGACTTCAGCAGAGTTAAAGCGCGATCATAAGGATTCAAGGTAGAGCTGCTTGGCCGTCGTAGTCCATTGGAGTCTTTTCATTTCATTGTACTATTAATTTGTAATCAAGAAGTATTGTATATTCGGTCCTCGTGATCATTCCATGTATTCAGTTAGAGTTCGTGACTCAGTACTACCAATCTTGGGAGGTTGTGTATTGTAATTAGTTTCGCTGTTAGATTTTAATACAAAAAACAAATTGCTTTAAAATGTAATAGAAATCGGCTTACCTAGTTGTGATGACCCAAAATATCATTTTTAAATTTAATAATTAATTTTGTATTCTAAGACCTTGAAAAGAACTATTTATTATTCCTCGACTTGCGTGCGCAGTCCGTAAAATTTTTCGGAAAGCTTTCAAGTGAAAAAGGAATTAAAATGTAAATTAGAGCTTTAAAACTCAACTGAGTTGACTTTGGTCAACATTTTGAGCAAACGGACTCGGATCAGTGTTCTGATAGTTCTGGTAGGTCCGTATCGTGATTTGGGACTTAGGCGTATGCCCGGAATCAAATTCTGAGGTCCCTAGCCCGAGATATGGAATTTTGATGAAAAACTAAAAGTTTAAGTTCAAATAGTGACCGGATGTCAAATTATATGCAAACGACCCCGAAATAGAATTTTGATGATTCCAACAGCTCCGTATGGTGATTTTGGACTTAAGAGTGTGATCAGAATTTTATTTGGAAGTCCGTAGTAGAATTAGGCTTCAAATGCCAAAAGTTAAATTTTTGGAAAGTTTGACCGGGGGGTTGACTTTTTGATATCAAGGTCAGAATCCGATTCTGGAAATTGGAATAGGTCTATTATGTCATTTATGACTTGTGTACAAAATTTGAAGTCATTCCGAATTGATTTGATGTGTTTCGGCACAAGATACAGAATTTGAAAGTTCAAAGTTCATAGATTTTGATTTGAGGTGCGATTCATCATTTTGATGTTGTTTGATGTTGTTTGATGTGGTTTGAAGTCTCGACTAAGTTCGTATTGTATTTTGGGACATGTTGGAAAAATTAGTTAAGGTCAAGAGGGTCTCGGGTGGATTTCGGAAGGTAAACAGAATGGATTACGGACAAAGAAGGCTGCTGGAAATTTCTATTGCAGAAATTTCGCCAGACAATTCTGGTGCGTGGAGCCAAATTTGGAAGCTTATATTGCGCAATCTATAAGAAATCAGAAACCTTTCAAAACATGAAAGTTGTAACCATTTGATTCTAGTTTTCAGAAAGTTAAACCATGTATCATTTGAATATTTGTACAGAAAGTTATGATGGATTGAATGAAGGCTGGTAGAGCAGTTTTGCCAGAAATTTTGCCAGAAATTACTGATGTGTGGAGCCGACGTTGGAAGCTTATATCTCGAAATTCATAAGGAATCGGGAAATCTTTAAAACATGAAAGTTGTAGTCGCTTGATTTTAGTTTCCAGAAAGTTATACCATTCATCATTTGGATATTGGTACATAAAGTTATGATCGATTGAAGGAAGGTTGGTAGAATAGTTTCTGGTGGACTTTTAGTGACGACAAATAGACTTTTAGTGACGGAAAATGGACTTTTAGTGACGGATTGGCAGAAATTTAAGGACTAAAAATGGTCATTTCATTCATTTCATTTTTGATTTTTGGAGCACGGTTCTTGGGCGATTTTCACGAGAAAACATTGGGGTAAGTGTTCCTTATCCTATATTGATTATATTTCATGATTCCGTACTCATTTACATCATGAATCCGTGAATTTATGGAAGAAAAAT